>CM076571.1:209631350-209746350 GCA_034641835.2 Pinus albicaulis
AATTCTAAAATCAAATATGTAGATTTTGTACATCCAATATGTCATCTCAATTTAACTTGTAGATAAGGTATGGCCTTCCCTCATTTAATTCTAAAATCAAATATCTAGATTTTGTACATCCAATATGTCATCTCAAATTAACTTGTAGAAAAGGTGTGGCCTTCCCTCGTTTAATTCTAAAATCAAATATCTAGACTTTTTACATCCAATATGACATCTCAATTTACATTTTGGTCTTGTATGGCCGTGTGGAGGATTTTTGGTCTTGTTTGGCATGGTGGAGGATTTTTGGCCTTGTTGTGGCATTATGGAGGATTTTGGTCTTATATGGCCTTGCGGAGGATTTTGGTCTTGTTTGGCATGGTGGAATATTTTTGGCCTTGTTGTGGCATTGTGGAGGATTTTGGTCTTGTATGGCCTTGTGGAGGATTTTTGGTCTTGTTTGGCATGGTGGAGGATTTTTGGCCTTGTTGTGCCATTGTGAAGGATTTTGGTCTTGTATGGACTTGTGGAGGATTTTGGTCTTGTTTAGCATGGTGGGGGATTTATGGCCTTGTTGTGGCATTGTGGAGGATTTTGGTATTGTTTGGCATGGTCGAGGATTTTTGGCCTTGTTGTGGAATTGTGGAGGATTTCGGTCTTGTATGGCCTTGTGGAGGATTTTGGTCTTGTTTTGGCATTGAGGAAGATTCTTGGTATTGTTTGGATTTGGAGGGTGTTGATTCCCACTCGAACGCACTACAACTAGTTGGACTTGGTCTCAGAGGGCTAGGGAGCTTGTGGAGCTTCCCTAGGCTAGGAAATCAATCCTAGTTGGCTGGGAGCTAAATCTCGTCGTGTAGCCCGGCAGGAGCGTCCCAAAAAAATCAGGAGCATCTCAACCAAGCTAGGGTTACAGGTATTCTTTGATTTCTAATTACTTATATAAAATGCTGAAATAAAAAGGAAATGAATTTGTTTAATAGGTTGTAAATAAAATTTACTTGTATATTATCATCAAATAAATGCTGAGATAGAAATATGTTATTCTCCTTCATGTTGTGCTTAATTTCAAAAATATATTTTGTTTAGTTAGAAGTCCTAGATTAGGTCTTCACATATGGTATCGGAGCTAAGTTGCAGCCCTTGAGGCCTATGAGCCTTAGCATGCATATTTGTTGAAGTCTATTACGTAATTTGAAGTGTTAAAAATTATTCCTAGATTGATACAAAATATTTTATCACTACTATATTTATATACTAAAAATAAGTGCTTTGCATTGTAATGATTCACTTCTTGATGCACCATTGCCATAGAAGTTTTTCAATGTCGCTGCAAGCCCCCACTTCGAAATTTTCAAGATCAAGAAACCATAGACATAGACAATACCCCCAAATGAAATGAGCATCTCTTAGTTAATGACAATCCTAGTATGTTAAGCATGGAATGCATGTTATGTTAACCATGGAAAGCTGCTTAGAACTTGCGACTTTAATAAGAGTGAAACTTCTACTACCTTAATCTAAGTGAATTCAAATGTCTTTAAACCTCAAAATGTTCACTATTAATATGAATAAGACTATTTTTTTTATTGCAAGCCTTGAAAATCAATTTCCCTTATTTAAACCAGGGTACCTTATCTGACACTCATGAATCTGAATAAGGGAAAATGTAAGGAATTAATCAAATTTTCACTTAAAAGCAGAGTAAATTTAAAACTTTGGCACTGGTTGTGTTTATTGCTCCCCTAGCAATGAATTTTCTACAGTCGTAGAGCTAAAGATCACCTTGTAGACTTCTGATTTTTCATGATACTCTCTAGAAAGAATCCTTTAGAGGATGATTTTTAATTTCCAAGGCACACGATTTTCTTCTCTGCATCTCAGAAAATCAGTTTGATTTTCCTCTTTGTCTTAAGGGATAAGGAATGAAATATCACTTTGTTGCTCAGTTAGAGAGACAAGCACAGAAATTAAAATATTTATCCTACTACGTCTTCCCTAGCTACCAAGTAGTAGAGCTATTATCTCCAGATCCGTCGCTGCAAATTAAAATAGTAGAAGGAACTTGCTGGAAGAGCCACCAACACCATTTCTAGAAAATCCATCCACAAAATGCTGAAGAATGACGTCACAAATTTACTTGAAATTTGGTGAAAAATTGTTGCTAGAATGTCTCGTAGAAACAACCCAAAAATCTCGGAAACTACCGAAAGACCCATATATTTTCCGCTCTCAGGCCTACAATTTTTTAACTCTAAATCTCACAAATTTTGCAGCGCCAAAACCCTCAATTTTACAACTTCCATAATACATAATTTGTGCAGCTCCAGAATCCATGAATTTATAGCTCACAAACACAAGAATCCATAGATCCACATACCTACGACTTTGTAACTCCAATGGCTGGCAAAATTGTAGCTCAAAATCCCATAAGAATTCATGGCTTCAAATAACCATGGTTTTGCAACACAAAATCCCCAAATTTGCAGTTCGAAAACACATGATTCCGCGGTTCAAAAACTCACTGATGGTTAATGGCGGAGTGAAGGGAACCATCACTACCTTCTTGGTCTATAGAGACTATAATCATCTTTCTAAGGAAATTACAGAGGGCTTCCAGAAGACAGGGATCAATCTCATCGATGTTCTCATTGGGAACAAATATGTAGCCGATAAAGCCATACTTAATGACATGTTTTTGTTTGCTCTGTAAAATAGGCCTTCTGCTATGATTTCTTTTGATTTCTGGTTTTGTGGACTTTTCTCCTGCTTTTCATAAGTTGCGACAGATGGGTTACACTATCGTGGTTGCGCTACCTAGGGTAAAAGTGCATTATGCGCTCTCAAATGCCAAGAAATTTGTGTGGGATTGGCATAATCTGGCTATCAATAAGAGTCTTGGGACGATTTCAAGATTCAATCTGGATATCATGGCAGAAAATTTCCCCAAGAGATCATTGAATCGAGGAGAATGGCAAGGTCATTAGCCAGAACCAACGAATGCCAATGGTGTGTATTTGCTCATTTTTTTTACTCTCTGTACCCAGTAAGCTCTGGTTGATATGTTGTTATTCTTAGAACAAACTCATCTAAACCTGTATCTTATATCCCCTAAACTCTAAACTATAAAATTTTGAAGATTAAGTTTGCAAATCTCGGATATCGAAATTTTTTTATTTGAAAACTACTTTATTTAAAACTTTATTGAAAAAAAATATTTAAAAGGGTGCAGACATCCACAAGCAAGGGAAAGTAGAAAAAAAAGCTAGAACTTAGAACAAATATCAACTACATTAGCTTTGATGACCTCTCTGTAGACCAAATGACATCACCACCGACCAGACAACGTCCCTCTATAAATCACTGGTATCATACATGGGAGCACCATGACCTGAATTCAAGATCTGCGTCCTTGATTTTTAGGAACTTGAAATCCATATCAGAGAGATGGATCTATGCTACAATCCATATACCATACACAACAAACCCACATTCTCTGTTTTTAGATTCATTGCACTGTTAGACGAAGTGTGGATTGATTTCTCATCCCCATTTGAGCTGTAGAGCAAATAATTTGTCTTTGTGCGACTATTTTTTTTGATCGATCATGTAATTAAGCCTCTGTGCCTTCGCTCCAGAAAGATGCACCTCAAATTTTTCTTGCTTTGATGAAAATAGGTCTGTGGACTTGATTAGAGCTCTAATGAATGTTCGATTTCTCCACTTGAGTATGTGGCTTAGGGCGGGTTGTTGGGTTATCCCTTGGGGCTTTATGGAGTAGGACTTGAACACCCTCCAAAAAAAAAACTCTTGCTTATTCCCTGAATGATGCGATCTATACAAATATCAATACTTAAGTTTTTATGCCCATAACTGTCATAACTGTGTAACTCCGGTTGAATAGGGCTAGAGTCTTGCCCATATGGAGTGTTATTATGATCAAACCTTGGTTCATTGGCGTCTTGAGATTCAAAATTGTCTTTTCTTGATCATCAATTTGCTTGTCCCAGTTGTGAAGTTGAGGCATTTCTTGATCTTTCTGCTGCATAAATCCTGTTTCTTGTTCATGTACCCACTGATCAGCACTGCAACAACTTTCATTCTCAGCGTTTCGAACATCGAAGAAACTAAATACATCATATTTTGGGAACTGATCATGTTTCTGCACATTTGTGCTTTGAGATATTTTGTTAGTAACATCTGGGGTATGCCTTTCCATGCAAGTTATCACTGGATTTGCCCTAATGTCCACCTCCACATATTCCTTGAAGTTTCTATTCTTTAAACACCTTCAATTTAGCTCCCAAACAAGATTCCTGGCACTTACCAGCTATATATTGTCCTTGAGATAAGGCTCTTTATGAGCATCTCTATCTCCATAAAAAATATTATATTGTCGTTTTTAATGAAAGCTCCTGCCACTCAAAGTGGGGGGTGGGGGGCGCATAACAAAGAACAATGGGTGTTGGATGAGATCACCTTAACAGGTCAACATGAGCACCATAACAAACAAAAAAAGCTTAAACTTGTCTGGGATTTAAGTACTAAGTGTCTCTTTCCCTCATCTTCGAGCAAGGAATTCGCCTCATTACAGTACATAAAACAGATCTAAGAGGCTTCACCATTTTTAACTGTTTCAATATCTGTTCCAGTACTGTTCAAGCAAGGAGGGGTGTAGATGCTGTATGGATCGATTTGCCCCATTTCCATATCGGCATACTCTAATGCCTTTTCACAAAGAGCTGATGGGTGCACAAGAGAGGAAAAGTCACAGAAAACGTTGAGCATTCGGAAGGGTTGTCGGATATGAGACCATGAGACCACATAAATTCAAAAATCTCGACACGGTCATGGAAATACTCTGTAACTCCATTGCCCACCATATATCCCTTTAGATTAATAAGAGGATTTTCAAGGTCCTTGTGTGTGTAGATGACTTGAGCTAACTGAGGAACGTAAAGCCCTCCGTAACTCTCTCCTGCAATGTAAAACTCTCTATTTTTATATTGTGGGAACCTTTCCAACCAGTTGAGCAAGAATGTGAGTGAATCTTTAGCAGTTCGTTTATCTCCAGACTTGGATATATCTGAAGAAGTGTTGGTATAGGAAAAACCAACCCCAGCAGGGGAATCCAAGAAAAGTGTATTCGCCAATTTATTCCACGAATATGGGTTAAGGCGGAGAGTTTTCCCATCAGAATTGATGTGAAAAGGCCCAAGCTCTTCCGCTTCCCCATATCCCATAGAAGAACACCCAGGACCTCCATTCAACCACAGGACCAGATGTTTAGAAGATGGCTCTTCTGTGGCTTCAACGAGCCAGTAGAAAAGGGCTCTGCCAGCGTTTTGTCTACAGTTATGTAGCCAGAAAATTGGGCAATGTTCGCATTTGAGGGCTGACCAGGGAGTTCAGTGATTCTGTCCTTGGCCTGCTCATTTTTCCAATCAATTTCATATTTCTCCTCCCATGTTGCTGTGGATTGCAATGTCAAAAGCAGAACCAAGACCAATCCCAGATAAACTTCGAATATACTCATTGTAAATCTGTTGTCAATGCTCCTCCAAACCGATTGTAAAGATAAGATCATATGCACAGTCCCAAGAAATAGGCCGTTCTATAATCTGAGATGCTTGAAAACCCTTGTGATACTCTTAAATTGGAAAACCTAGTAGAATAGGGGTATCACTACACTTCAAAAGAAGAGGGGGAATAGAAGTATGTGTTGATTGTGTGGAATATAAATTTTATCATTGACTGGTTTGTTTTAAAAATAAAATAAAATTATAATTGTTGTTTAGGGATATCAATTTAATTTAGAGTCACTTCATTTTATCATATTAAAATTTAGTATACATAATAATTCAGATATCTTCGATAACATGATTTATTCCACGAATACTTAGATTTTCTTTTGGTAATATCTATAGTACTTATGGTTAAAAAAAAAAAAAAATTGTAAGAGTTGTAGTGGTATTATGGGTTTTACATTTTCCTTGTATAACATTGAGATTAACAAGAAATATGTATACTCATTCAACATAGGTGTTATAATAGTATGAAGAAACCAATTTCCCTTATCTTTGTTTTACCCTAGTAGAGAGTAGGGCATTGATAAGCATATAGTTACTTATGGAAAAAACTAATGCAATCTATTAATTTATACATTCTTGGGGTGGTGGCAACTTATATTAAATTCACAATGAGGAAAATAAATTTCCAAGGAGAATTTTGGTTAGAACAAAAGAGTTAGGGAATAAACCTCATATGGGTTATTAAGGAATAAAATTATTCATTGATGGTTAGATGAAAGTTGCCCCTCTATTTAAAACTTGGTTAACTTAGAAAGTTTGTAAGAGAATGAAATTCATGATTGATTAGAGATACTAGAAAAATGATGTACTCATATCATCAATGAATGTGAAGTTGTGGACACAAAAACAAAAAAGAATTAGGTTGAAATGTTGGTTTACATAAGCCTTCATACAAGATGTATAACATTTCTCGACCACAGGGTTAAATCTGAGATAGATGATATCATTAAAACATACAACTTTTCAAAATAACTATTAACATCTTATACCAATAATCAGCAATGCTACAATTATATGGCACATTCTAGGATAGTAATAATCACTATAGATAAGAAGGTAGGTGTAATAAAGAGTACTAAAGAGACAAAAGAAAAGAGAGGACAATTTATATGAATAAGTATGAGGATCATGAAGAAAGTGTTGAAACTTAGTTAAATGGAAATAAAAGTTGAGTTTTATTCATTGATTAAATAAGATTGAAAAGAAAAAACCATTTGTGATCCTAATAAGGATTATGTTATTGAAGTATAGGAAGGTGGGTAGCATTCTATAAAGCAAGAATCTAAAAGAAATAGTAATAAAATGGACTAGAGATGGACTAATTATGAGAAAAGATTGAATATGTGATCATAAGTTCATTGGTGGATTATAAAGTCTCTAAAAGACAACACGACATATAGTAGAAGAATCATGATCTTTTCAAGGTGACATTAATAAACGGAAATACAACAAATGAAATAAATAAATAAAATTCCTAGAATATAAATAAATTGATTTAGAAAATGTGATGCCACAATCGATCTATAATATTGTATGGAATTGACTTGATATCAATAGTAAATAATTAGCAAGGGGGACCGAAAAATAAGTCATGTCAAGGGATGATAGACATAAGTTATTGACTTGATTACCCACTTCACTCTGCACCCATGAACTCACTTCACAACCTAACTTTGAGATGGTGCTTATGTTGGAAAACTATGGTTGAGTATGGAATAACTCGAATTCAAACAACTGCTATCGATAGTCTTGATTAAGCTAAGCTTTTACTTTGTTATTTCGGTCACGCCATGCTATTACATTATGTTATTTATAATTCATGTGTGTATAAAGGCTACATGATTTCCATTACTATGGACATTATTGGTTGTCCAATACACTGACATATATATTACACAAGGAATTATTTCAAAAGGAAACTAAGTGTGTTACATACATAATTGCATATTGGGTTTTCCGTAAGATACGGTTGTGAAAAAATGTATTTATGAAACTAATACACCTCATAAGGAAAGTTCAGAAAAAGGTTTTGAATTGCACCAAAGTGGTTTTGTTCCTTGGGTTAACAATCATTGTTTAGAGGCAAGTCAAAACTAAAAATAATAATAATATTAATAATAATAAATAAATAAATAAAATAATCCTCATCGTTCTTAGTAATAAGTGGAAGAAATTTCCACCAATGTCTAGTTAGTTTATTAGATGTTATAAATAGTAACATCCACCTCAACTATAAAATAAAACTAAATAAGGCCACATTGTATCTGTGTTCATTCTATGTACATATCTTCTAGTGGAATCCATGAGAAATCATGTTTTAGTTGTGAAAAACACATGGTTGAAATTGCATTAAGTCATGCATTATATTTCAGCGAGAAGGATACCTATATAGTGTTAAAAATCCCTAGAGGAAAAAAAAGAAGAGAGTGAACTAGATATTCAAGTTGGATGGAGTGAGAAGTTATGATGATCCATTGAGAGTGTTGGTAATTACTATTTTTACAAGATCCAAATAATGCCAATTGTTACAACCATCAATGCAAATGATTAATAATCGATACAAGTGATTTATGGGATGTAAATTACAATGGAAACCCTATAAAACCCAAAATTTAAAATATTAAGAAAGAGAATTCACAAACTCATACAATCATGTAAGTTCATGAAGATTAGTCTCATACTTGTTCACATATTAATCTCTAATTATAATCCACTTCGCAATCATTACAAAGGGTATGCTTTGACAATATTAAAATTGTTTTATTGTGATTCATCGAATCTAGAAAGTCATGGAAAAGATTTCTCACTTTTCAATGTTCAATTGTGCTTCACTCCACAATACCCAATTTTGTTTTGCATATAGTGTTTACTTATTAAGAAAACACTCAAGCTCTTAACCTAGTGGTCATTTGTGAAAGTGTCAATCTAATATGTGAATATGTAAATATATACTAGTGCGATACTCTCATTGGAACTAGCTCTACTTTTCAAGATTTCTTTATCCGAGAGTTAGCATAATCTTTTACACATAAAATATTTCTCAAACAATCATTGTGTCACCTTGTGAATGGACTTTACAAACATAAAGTATATAGGTCCAAAATACATTAAGTCTTTGAATATAGGAACTAAATGACCTATTCTTTTGCATCACATAACATAAATTCTCTATAATACCATACATATTACTCATAATATCTAGTGGGATAAGTGTAACTCAGGATTTATTACTTGGGATGATGCAAAGACTATATGTCGTGACTACCCCTCACTTTTCGAGCATCTGTGATGCCCATTTTGACTTAGATAACTACCTATACTAAGACTCTATTTGGTAGTTCCATGTTATTTTATGAAAGCTATGTAATATTGTTGCATTTAGTTGGACAGATGAAACTACTTATATAAACCAATAGATATATTAGGTATTGTTGATTAAAATATTGTTGTATGACTTATTTGATTGTACGACTTAACTGATGTATGACCTACTTGGTTATGATTTATCTAATATATGACTTCTCAAAGTTATTAATGTTTGACATATGACTTACAGGGATATGATTTATCTAATGAATGACTTATCAAAATTTTGGTTTAGCTAATGTAATATTAATTCTAGTATGTCTTATGAAGTACAAATTGGGACATGGATGTTGAACTTCATAACATGAGGATAAAGATCACTTATCTATATATGTTTTGGTTGTTATGTATATACATGAATGAGAACTAACCTGCAGATTGCAAGGAACTATATGATAACCAAGATATATACTCCCGTTTGGAAATGTTGACATATCCAACGAGGAATGATATGATGTACATTGTCCTATTACATTTTGTATCTACTTGATATGCACTATTATGATATGGGTAAAGTGTAATTGATACAGGTGACAAAACTACCTTACTGGATTATTCAATGACAAGTATCCAACCAACTCCATAGTGTGGTCCATATTAGGGTGTTGACCCTAGTTTTGAGGAGGGGTGGAGGCATTTCCCACCGTGTAACCTCCAAACCTGGAATCTTGGAAGGGTGGTGATGGACACACTCCCCTAGACATGTGATGACGATTTCCAATTGGGGAAGTTAGGTCGATATAATCGACGCTTCCACCATATTGGTTTTATCAGTGGTTAGATCGATATAGCCAATGCCATAGTTATTGCAGCAAAGGACGGATAGGATGGGGGCAGAAGTGGGTTAGGAAGGATAGGATGTTATAAGTTAGATTGGAGACTCTTGATGGGGGTGGCATCATTGCTTGACTTAATTTGACTACTATATCTATCTCTATTATGTTATTCCTTATTTTCAAAATCATTGTGTCATTTTCACTCTAACTTCGGGACAAAGTTTTCTGAAGGAGGGGTGTATGTAATGCCCCACTTGATCCCATAAGGAAAATTTTGATTAACTTTTAATTAATCTGTAAATAATGACTTATAATTTTTTAGTAATATCTACACTTGTGAAATTGTAATTTTACTTTATTTTTATTGGTATGACCTTTATTATTTATTTCATTTCTAATATGTCTTCTCAAATCAAATCTTAGATGAGGTATGGTATTTCCTCATTTAATTCTAAAATCAAATATCTAGATTTTGTACATCCAATATGTCATCTCAATTTAACTTGTAGATAAGGTATGGCATTTCCTGATTTAATTCTAAAATCAAATATCTAGATTTTGTACATCCAATACGTCATCTCAATTTAACTTGTAGATAAGGTATGGCCTTACCTCATTTAATTCTAAAATCAAATATCTAGATTTTGTACATCTAATATGTCATCTCAATTTACATTTTGGTCTTCTCCCATTTATTTTTGAATAAAATATCTATATATGGTAGGAAATTCAATATTAGTAAATGAGAAGGATGGGGGGGTAGTCATGAAATTAATGGCAAGTAGTTGAAGTGGATGAGAGGAAAAGATATAAAAGGGAAGGAGGATGAGAGGAAAGGAGGGCTTTTTGGGTCTTGTTGTGGCATTATGGGGGATGTTTTGGCCTTGTTGTGGCATTGTGTAGGATTTTGGCCTTATTGTGGCATTGTGGAGGATTTTGGTCCTATTGTGGCATTGAGGAGTATTCTTGGCCTTGTTTTGGCATTGAGAGGATTCTTGGTCTTGTTTTGGCACTAAGGAGGATTCTCGGTCTCGTTTGGAGTTGGAGGGTGTTGATTCCCACTCAGACACACTACAACTAGTTTGACTTGGGCTCGGAGGGCTAGGGAGCCTGTGGAGGTTCCCTAGGCTAGGAAATCAATCCTAGTTGGCTGGGAGGTAAATCTAGTCGGGTAGCCCAGCAAGAGCGTCTCAACAAAAGTTAGGTGCATCTCAACCAAGCGAGTGATACAGCTATTCTTAGATTGCTAATTACTTATATAAATTGCTAGAAAAAGAAAAGAAAAGAATTTGTTTAATATTTTGTAAATAAAATTTACTTGTATATTGTCATCAAATAAATGTTGAAGATAGAAATATTTTATTCTCCTTCATGTTGTGTTTAATTTCAATGATATATTTGGTTTAGTATGAAGACCTAGGGTAGGTCTTCACAATTGTCTCAATTTTTATAAAGGAAATTGCGATCAACATTATCACATTGTTTTATGAGGAGAGCAAATGTTGAGTAGGAACTCTCACATTCTATAATTTATGAAGGGGAAAAGGAAAATGGGATCCAAAAGGGCCTCTAAGTATCAGAAGGAGAAAATATATTAGCATGGTCTGTATATTTTCAACAAAATTTCTATTGAAAAATTTGACCAACAATTTCCTAGGCTTTAACGAAGTTTTCCCAATTACAGATGTTTGTCCTATAGATATCCTCCTTAGGACAAGATGGGAAGGAAACTCAATCTTTTCAAAGTACTAAGTTTGTGCATCCTAATCTCTCCATCTTCTCACTATGTTGTGAAAAAGTTGTTGAAGAGCCTATGTCCCCTATTAATATAATTTTAAAGAACAATTCAATATTTTAATAGTGGCATGATTTGTCTTACAATATAAACTTGACCCTTAGAGTGTACGACGTCAAGCAAAGTTACCTAAAGCATGGAATCATAATGCTTGAGATAAATAAATTTCCTACATTGAATCTTTCCATATAGGGTGCTAGAAGAATGCTTGATACTTGAATTAACAACAAAATTTGACACAATGATGGTTGTTGTGATTACAATTTTTTAGCTAATAGGTGGTAAAATGCTACCTCTTAAATTCATTATTTTTTCTTTTATATAATTGAGAGGAATTCATAACTCATTGGGATTTATTGGGTGAGGCCTACTTTCAGATCTAGTTTGTTGCTACTATATCCCTTAAGCTAGTGCCAACAACTTGCCATCCAACACTTAGTAGGGATATTATGACTTATAAGGGTTGTGATGACCTAGGGCACCTAAAGAGAATATATCTTTTTAGCCTCATCATAATAGGTCAAAGTCTCATTACGGATTTGAATCTAGGAGAAGATATCATGAAACATACATCCCACACATTAGAGTAAACCACCTTAGCGCGCACCTTAAATTTATTTGTTGCACCTCCATTCCACTATCTTGTACTTGGTAATTTATGGTGACTTGATGTAACATTATATTCTATCTTTTTAATTTACTTCCAATTTTAAAGAACTATAAACCACACTAATACCATTTTAATATAGTTATTAATCATAGTCATAATAGACATTATATATATATATAATTTAAATATTCCTATCATCTCACATCCCTAGCTTCTATACAAATCCATACAAACCTTAATCAAAACATTATGCATCTATAATTAATTACCACTAGAGTATAACATCATCTAAACATCATCTAAGATTAACACTTCATCAATATATGTATCATATCTATTGTACTTTACTCCTCAAATTTCCTATGAATATAGAGTAACAAAGAAACACAAAAATCCACATCATATATCAAATAGCAAATACAAAATTATGATAAGTTTGGCTCCAATTTAGATGTTTAGGAAATGGACATGAAAAATTACTAAACTTAGTCTAAACTTATATACTTAAAACAACTATTATAATCAAATATTAATCTATATGAAATTAGAAGAAATTTATGTATATATTTACTTAGTTTTAAATTAAATTTTATAAATAAAATAATAATTTTAGTATATTTTTAAATAATTTTGATTATAATATTAAATTAAAATTAAAATTAAAATGGGCAATGGGATCTAATTACCAATGAGATTAAACAAGAACACAGTCAGGTTTTAGAGTGGCGTGTAAATAACTGTTACGGCTGCCGTCAAATTCCATGAAATGAACAAAACCATCCGTATATAAATAACACAACACAACCAGAGTGTTTGAAAAATCTTAAGTTGTAATTATTAAATCCTACAGTGGCGGGAGAAGCTTGAGTTGTCATAAAACGTGCAGCAAGAAAAAAGCCGTTCCGGTGTTTTAATGGTTTTTCGGAAAAAAAAAAAGGGCTTTCGTTTATTTATTTATTTTTAATTTTTTTTCTTCTAAAGAAGGTTTTTAAGTTGTATTTTTAGATAGGAGCTTTATGATTTTCGAGCTTTATCATTTCCAAGAATAATGTATAGAATTATAATTGATTTTTTTTTTTTAATTATGAAGAACGATAATTTATTATTATTATTATTATTATTATTATATTTTTTTTCTTGAGGTTTGATAGACCACACTGGTCTTGGTGGATTTAATCATCATCATCATTATATGAACATGTATCATATGACGTGAGTTATGATTTTTTTGGGGCATATGGTAGTGATAATCCATGATATTGGCCCATGATATTGTAACAAAACCTAATTTCATATTAAGAATCTTCATAGTAAAATAAAGATAAATCTTCATAGTTAAAAATCTTGTTCCATATTTTTTTAAATGTATATATCTTTAACGTATTTTTTAAATGTATTAATTCTTATACATGGTGCAAGCAACACTTAAAAAATGTAAAACAATTAGCCTTTCAAATATATCTATCTATACTTTACATAGAAAATGTAAAACATTCAAGATAGCCTTCTCAACAAAAATGTTATCATTATAATAAGATATTATTATGGTTGTTCCTTAGAATTAGATTCTCCATGGCCACAATACATAATTATAATTGAGAAAATACCTCGATTTAACACTAACTTGAATTCAATATTTTTGCTTTAATTTCTCTATGTTTAACTAGTTTTTAGAATTTTTTAAATTTTAACAAAGTGGCATATATCATATAGTAAATGTAAATATTTTGAGACTTAATATGGATTGAAGCCTATTAATTTTTACCAATTATTTAAATCATATAATTACTCTTATTATAAAAATATTTAAAATTTTAAATACACAAATATTACAAATTATTTTTCATATTAATTATTAAATATACAATTACTACATATATATTTTTATATTATTTGTTATACGAGATGGGGAGAAGATATTTTTTGAATTAGAATTTTGGCTTCTGTGATCCATAATATATTACAAAGATTATTCGGTCATCATCACATGACATGAGAAGAGAATTTGCCTACCCCTTTGGAACCAACCACTGTGGTTCATCCTCACCACTACATGAGAGATCAGATCCATCATTAACCTTAAATAGATGAAGATATGAGTTGACTAGCTATTGGAGCCAGTTTGAATCTGAGGAGAATCTAATTATATTTTTAAATTTTTGTTTAATTATTTAATAAATAAAAAATTATTTATTTATTATTTATTATTTATTTCTTAAAATTTAGCTATATTTAAACTAAGCGGCATGTATTACTACAATGTAACACTTGTTGTTATTTTGTAGTATTAATAATAATTTAAGATAAAACTATAATTTAGCTAGTTTTTAGAATTTTTTAAATTTTAGCAAATTGGCATATATCATATAGTAAATGTAAATATTTTGAGACTTAATATGGATCGAATTTTACCAATCATTTAAATCATATAATTACTCTTATTATAAAAATATTGAAAATTTTAAATATACAATTCTTACATATTAATTTTCTTATTAATTATTAAATATACAAGTATTACATATTTTTTTATATTAATTGTTATACTAGTTGTGGAGAAGATATTTTTTGAATTATAATTTTGGCTTCTGTGATCCATAATATACTACAAAGATATTTCAATCATCATCACATGAGAAGAGAATTTGTCGACATGTTTGGAGCTAACTAGTGTGTTTCATCTTCACCACCAGATGAGAGATCATATCCAGGCATTAACCTTAAATAGAAGAAGAGATTAATTATTTAATAAAAATGAGTGGTTTACCTTTTTCCCTGTCTATGCCTCTTCTGGAATACCACCATCTAAGGAACTTGAAGGCCCTATGTTTATTAGATAAACAATAGTATCTACAACATCTTGCCAAAATTGTAAAGGCAATCCTGCATGCAATCTCATGCACCTTGCATGCTCCATGATTGTCCTGTTCATCCTTCTGACACACCATTTTCCTGTAGTGTTCTTAGAACTGTATTTTCTCTACGAATTCCATGCTTTGAACAATACTTATCAAAATATTTGTTGCAATATTCACCTCCATTGTCCGATTTGAGACACTTCAACTTCTTTCCTGTCTCATTCTCAACCATCGCTTTCCATCTCTTGAAAGTATCAAATACATCATATTTATTCTGAATACATTAAATCCAGGTTTCCCTAGTTGCATCATCAATAAAAGTAACATAATAATGAGAGTCACCAAGAGATGATACCTGAGCAAGTCCCCATACATTTGTATGCACAAGCTATAATTTTTTACTCTTCTTTTCTTTCCCAACTCTAATAAATATGACTCTCTTTTGTTTTTCGTAAACACAATTCTCATAGATATCCAAATGAATATGCTTCAAACCTGGCAACAAATTTCTTGAGTGAAGAATCGGCATCCCCTTCTCACTCATGTGTCCAATCCTATGATGCCATAATGTTGCTTCTGCTCCTCTGGAGGTTAAAGCATTAAAAAAATTAGAAATACCATTTCATAAATTCAATGTACCAACCTTTTCTCCTTTTTCTATTACCAGGGCTCCTTTAGTGACCTTCTAGGTTTTATATGGAAAATTGCCACACAACCTTCACCACCTAACTACCCTGTTGAAATCATATTTTTCTTCAAATATGGAACATGTCTTACCTCTTTTAATACCCATCGGTTTCCATTATGTTTTTTTATAAGAACTTTACCCATTCTAACGATTTTACAGGGTTTATCATCACCTAGATGAACGTGTCCAAAATCTCCTTGAACATAGTCATGAAAATGTTTCCTATTAGGTGTGGCATGGAATAAGGCCCATGAATCTACCACCCAGGCATCAATAACATTTTCCAATGAAAGAATCAAAGCATATTGCAACACATCACTTGTTACATTTGCTTCATTATTTTTTTCTTGTTGTGTGTTTCCTTCTTTTCCCTTCCGAAACTTGCATTCTTTCTTCACGTGTCCTTCCTTCCCGCATTTCTAGCACACTATCCATGATATGGACTTGAATCTGTCTTTCCTTGACTTACTGAGAGATATTGGGCTCTTTCCTCTTTCCATTTTTCTTCCCCTAGTTTATGCATTCAAAGCATTACCTAATGTCTCACTGGACCTTTTCCATTGCATTTCCTCTCTAAGGATGACACCGAAAATATCATCAAAATTTAAAGTAATAGATCCATAGGTAATGTAAGTAAATGGCTTGCAAATGTGAATATAAATAGTTATAAAATTATATTTGAATGTTGAGTGCAATCCTCAATTACATCTCATCTTTCACATCCCCAAATATTACTCCCACCTAACCCTCCTCCCATGTGAATTGTAGAGTTTCTCTAATTCTAGAATGCATTTTGATATACTCATTCATTTTCCTATTTCCACTAGGCTTATAGAATGCATTTTGATATACTCATCCATTTTCCTATTTCCACTGGACTTCTAGAATGCATTTTGATATACTCATATGTTTTCCTATTTCCACTCGACAAACGGTCTGCAATCTACTTTCTTTCATTATTATTATTTCCAGTAATTACCAAATAGATATTGAAATTTTATCTTTTAGTCAGTCAATACAATTTTTTTTAGTCAATTTTTATTTTTAGCTAATTTATCTTTTAGTTGACCGTTACTTAATAACGTAGATAGCTTATCCTTTAGTGACTTATAATTAGCTTAACGAATGCATGCATACTCTCATAATTAATATAATAACTTAGTGGTTAATAATGGATGGGCAATAACTTTGATAGTTAACTTGTCTTTGAGAGTGTTTATCATGCCACCCAACCCATAATGTATTCGAACATGGCAATTTTGGTACATGAGGCATTCTGTCACATATGACGTTGATGATGTCACTAAAGTTACTTCCTTACGTATGCAGATGACGATGACAATGCTCTCCACTAACTATTCTCCATGTCAGACATGGTCCACCATATGACTAATCGTAACAAGGCATGTTGCTTATATTCCCCCCCCCCCCCCCCAAAAGTATATGTTGTCCTTAAGAGTGCCAAAAATAACTTTATCTATACTCTATATCATTTATTGCGATAATTACAGAAATCATTACTACAACTACGTGTGTCTCGTTGATGTGACAAATACATTTATCGCTAACTAGTTGGTTAATTAGTTAAGTGATTTGTATAATTTTTAAGGAAAAACTCGAGAAAATTTATGTTATTTATTTTAATAATAGCATTATTATGGAAAAATAAACTTCCGGATAAAAGTAAATAAAAGCCGATAGTAAAATGTTCATTAGCGCAACCTGGAAGTGGGTTGTACCTTTGAAACAAATACCTGCTCCTCTGAGGGTAAAAGGTTATCCCAGTGAGGAGTAGGGGTTCGGTTCTAGTTTGGAGGAAGGAGTGTGGATTTTCCAGAGTTGGTAGAGACCAGTGGAAAAACACTCAGAAAAGCCTGAAACTAATTTTCTGATGCTGGCTGGATTGTCTGTCCTGAGGTCATAACAGAAAAGAATCCACTGTTAACCCATACCTTTCCAGAATATGGAGCATGGGGGCAGGAGCAGGACGTAATCTCCTCTCTTGAAGGTTGGGAGGACCACAGCTATAAATCTTCTAATCAGATAAGTAAATTTTATGAAATTCTGTTTGATTTCTTAAGTTGCAGATAGAAATTATTTATATAACAGTATATGTTATAACTTTTGTAAAGAAATTCTAGTATCAGGGTTTCCGTGAAGTTTAATGTTTATTTCTGAAGCTAGGTTAAACAACAGAAAGAAAGTGTATTAGATAGAATTCTTGAAATTATGTTAAACAATAGAAAGACTGTAAAATTTTCTAGAAATTCTGAAAATTCACAAACACAAGACAAAAAGACACCTGCAAAATTTTGTAACCTATTGGAGCTGGAATGACCGTACATAAATAAGTTGTAGAAGTTATATACAATATTCATGTATATATCCCACTCTCCCGACTTCACAATATTTATCTTCTTGTAAAATACAAATAATCCTTCCACTATAATTCTTGCGGAAATTTAATCAACAATTGCACAACACATGAAGCAATAAAAACACACATAACACAAACTTGTTTAATCTGAAAGCTTGAAGTTGAAAAAACCCAACTATATATTATGTATCATGGAGATCATGTAACAATCTCATACAAAGCTTAGTACATCAAGCTCTCAATACAATACAATCGTCACACACTAACATAGAAGAAATATGCAAATCCATGCACCAATCTCTACCCTCCTGCTAGCCTACCTCCACTGTGCAATCCAAGCTGATTACAAAGACCAATTCAATGTAATCCCACTCTCCTTGACTGCGTTATTATCATTGGAAAATCCAATGTATATATAGATGCAATTCATGCATCACTATGGTCACAACAGATAGTCTATCTCACCCTTTCACCTATCTCTGCACTGGGTCTCCACTGGATCTGACATGCACTGTAGTTAACTGTTGTATTGTTCAGTTGATTAATGAGTTATTATTTGTGAATTAATTAACTAATTAATTCACTCCACTCTCACTAGTGTATCATTTAGTTAGATTAGATACAACTAGCTCAACTGAGTCTAACTGAGTTAAACTGAATACAACTCCATGAACTACTCTTCCAACTCTGTCATAACTTTGCCACTTTAGTTCTAATTGAGTCCTCCATGCATGAACCACCAGTAAACCCTAGGAATTGCGTAATTCCTTCAGCCCACTGATTTGCCAAATCTGTGCACTGAAATTAAGTGCTCCAAGAGAATAAGTTGACAGCTTAGAGTATGATTATTATTAAGGGCTAATAATAATCGAAATGCATCTATTTTTAGATCAACGATCTATAAATAGACTTCTCCGAATCTTCTAAAAATAGAATCTCATCTATTTTTCACATTTGACCAACCATCTACAAATAGCGTCTTGCTACATATAGAATAGCTCACCATGTCTAAAAATAGACATACACCTAAAAATAGCTTCAGGTGGGCCCCACCTAGTTTAAAGTGATTATTTTCCAACCAGGATCAAGGATGATGTTTCAGGATGCCTCCTTCTGATCAAGCTTCTTCTGTTTCAATATTCAACATTCCCTCTCGAAAAGAAAGGATTGTCTTTGCATGCAACATGTAACTCCATGCATTCACCCTGCAACCTTTGCAAGCACCCTGCAACTCCATGCATATGCTCTGCAACTCTTGTTGCAACACTTCCGAAAATGAAAGGATCCAAACAACTCAATCACTCTAATGCATATATCATTAAATTTTTTGACTTCTGCTTAATTACTGCACATGTCTTCAAGAACCACTGTGCTTTTTAACTCTGTACCCATGCACTCTGCACTTGTTATCAACTCTGAACCGCACTCCAGTATCCGACACTATCACTTTGATCTCATTGCATCAATCCAACTGATCATGCTACTGCTGCTCTATGGGCACCTCGTAGCTAGGTTCAATTCATGATATCCACACCATCTCCATGAATCCTGCCCAGAAATATCCTCTTGGGATTAATCATGCATGTCGCCCCACCTCTCACCTGGTGGTATAGCTGCATGCACTCCCTCTGCCCATCTGGCACGAAATTTCTCTGCATGAGTGGTTTCTTCCACTCCATGATCCTCATCTTGTGGCTACTCCACATCCCAAGGTTCACTATTACCTGCATGCAAAACTTTCTCCCTCTCAAGCATCAATTGCATGTCTTTCTTGCACTTCCCAACAGTAGGAAGCTCCGTAGAAATCCCATCTACATCAAATCTATAAAGATTCTTCTGCATCTCCAGTTGTGGCTGCTCCACAACCTTCCGAGACTGCTTCTCACACTGCATGTTGAGAGGCTCCCTCTCAACTACCAAGTCACTAACCTTTGCTTTGCTCCTCAAAGCTTTGCATGCATCTTGTACCTCAGTGCATGTAGATTCTTGGCTCGCGCACATTGCAATTGTCCCGCCGTCGCAAAATTTTCTAACAAAAGAGCTGATTTTAAATCGATGATATCTCCCTCATCCGAGCTCCGATTCAATCAATTTTTTTTTTTCAATTTGGGTGTTTTTTCACAAGGAATCCAAATATGCTATTTGTTTCTGAAAATTTTGTATCAAAATTTTCAAGTATTCTCTGCAAACTCGCGCACCCAAATAATTCCTGCTCTTATTCCATGTAGAAAATCTATAACCTTGCTCTGATACCATGTAGAAAATCTACAACACAGCTCTGATACCATCTAGAAATTATATACAATATGCATGTATATATCCGGACTCTCCTGATCTCACAATATTTATCTTCTTGCAAAATACAAAATCCTTCCACTATAATTCTTGCGGAAATTTAATCAACAATTGCAAAACACATGAAGCAATAAAAACACACATAACACAGTTGTTTAACGGGAAAGCCTGAAGCTAAAAACCCCAACTATCATATTATGTATCATGGAGATCATATGACAATCTCATACAAAGCATACAAAGCTTATCACAAGCTCTCAGTACAGTACAATCGTCACACATTAATCAGGAACAATCTTGCAAATCCATGCACCGATCTTTGCCTTCCTGCTAGCCTGCCTCCACTGCGCAATCCAAGCTGATTACAAAGACCAATTCAATGTAATCCCACTCTCCTTGACTGCGTTGTTATCATTGGCAACTCCAATGTATATGTAGATGCAATTCATGCATCACTAGTAGTCACAATGGATAGTCTATCTTGCCCTTTCACCTATCTCTCCACTGGTCTCCACTGAAACTGCCATGCACTGTAGTTGACTGCTGTATTGTTCAGTTGATTAATGAGTTATTATTTGTGAATTAATTAACTAATTAATTCACTCCACTCTCACTAGTGTATCAATCAGTTAGACTAGATACAACTAGCTCAACTAAGTCTAACTGAGTTAAATTGAATACAACTCCATAACTACTTCTTCCAACTGTGTCATAACTCTGCCACTTGAGTTCTAACTGAGTCCTCCATGCATTAGCTCCAGTAAACCCTTAGGAATTGTGTAATTCCTTCTGTCAGCTGATGTGCCACATCTGTGCACTGAACTGAAGTGCTCCAAGAGAATAAGTTGTTGTTTAGAGTCTGATTATTATTAAGAGCTAATAATAATCGACATGCATCTATTTTTAGATTGACGATCTATAAATAGACTTCGCCCAATATTCTAAAAATAGAATCTCATATATTTTTCACATTTGACCAACCATCTACAAATAGCATCCTGCAACTTATAGAATATGCTCACCATGTCTAAAAATAGACATACACCTAAAAATAGCCTGTGTGGGCCCCACCTAGTTTAGGTGATTATTTTCCAACTAGGATCAAGGATGATGTTTCAAGATGCCTCCTTCATTGTTTCTTGTTGCAATCTTCAACATAAGTGGTCTATCTTGCCGTAAAGAAGGTTGTTACAATATAAAAATATTGTAACTTTCATTCTTATACATTCTACCTTTTTAATTTACTGGAAATGTATTTAGAAAAGAGATAAAATCAAAAAATCTGTATAGACAAATGAACTGGAAAACTTCAGTTTAAGTTTTAGGTCAATTCGATGAGAGATTATCTGGACTTTTTATCTTGGGTTTGGGCAAAAACCCTACCCATGATACCTCGTCCTTATAAATACAGTCATACACGAACACTATGAAGGGTGGTCCGGTCACCAAATTTGACTATAAGTGAAACGAACCCTTTTTAATCAATTTCACATCACATAACAGCTTATATGTAAAAGAAAAAGGGAAGGAAATGTATATACTCAAATTCTATATGATCTTTCCAATTTCAACGGTATTTATATAAATATCGAAAACTCAGAGTGTATCATAATAAAAAAACTCAGTTCTATAAGGAACTGAAGAATAATCGGAAATAGATCTTTTAAATTATAGTGAGTGCTCAAATCCAGAGTTAGAAACTATATTTATTAAAAACAGAGCAAAGCAAAGTTCAGTAAATTCATGAGAACCAACAAGAGCTAACCTGGTAAACAATATAACGGTGAAATATTTCCCATTTTCAATAAGTAACTAATATATATATATATATATATATATATATATATATATATATATATATATATATATATATATATATATATATATATATATATATATATATATATATATATATATATATATATATATATATATATATATATATATATATATATATATATATATATATATATATATATATATATATATATATATATATAAAGAGTTTGCTTACATGAAACAATAAAGAAAACAAAACATAAGTTATACTGGTTATGTCGATCATTCATAAGGAGGGACATAACAGTCCACTATATAATAAAATTCGTTCCATAGGAATGTTCATACCAGAGAATAGTATTAAAACCCTTAAGGGTACAACAGTATGAATGTATATGAATATTACAGAAAAACCAATATTCTCAACTACGCGGAAAGATTTACATCCAAATACCGCCAGTAATAAAACTCGAAACTAAATTCCAATATTGACTAGTTAAGATTGGAAATCCTTCTCTCTCTTTTAAATATCCTTGAGAAGGCAGGAAGGTCGCATCAGCTGATTAACGAGAGCAAGGTTATTGTTGGGTATTAAATACCTGGAAGAAAATCCGCAGGCAATCGTTAGTCGAGTGAAGGTATTTAGAAGATATTCAAGAATGAATTTGATCACACCTACCCAAGTGGTACAATCGACCTGCAAAGAAATTAAACCAAGGTATAGTTATCAGTACCGAGACTATCGCATGAGCCAGATAAAACGCATAGCACAAGATTGCGTAAGAACAGAAACTCTTTAATGATAATAACGATTTTAACAGATAAATTACCTGGAGGGTTTGAGGTGACCATTCGGGCGTATTCTTCCTTTGAAGCATTGAGATTCATTAAACGGGAGAAACCTCTGTAAATTTATAAACAGTGGAAAACGAAAATCGAATGCAATGCATTAAATCTAAGTTAAAAGAAGCCCTGAGAGTAGTGGCGAACAGAGATACCTCTGTTAAGCAAATAATTCCAGTTGTATTCATAAACAAGCTCGCCTCTACAGACGAATCAACAAGAACAAATCTTGCAAGGAAGATCCACAGCGTAAGGCGCAGTACCAGCGAAGGAATTTCTCATTAAATTCATAAAAAAAAATGCAGTAAGGATTCACTGCGTAGCCAAAGCCTCGACTTTCCAGATTTCACAGCAAACAATGGAGAAATGAACCGGGTAGAAACCCTTCTTGGAGTCAAGTGCCGGGAGGCGCTAGGTTTGGCGGAAGAACCAAGAAAAATTCCTGCCCAAATTCTTGGTCGTTGATCTAACCAAGATCAATAGAGAGGACTTCAACAACAAACCTAATGAATCGCATTGAGATCCGGAAATGTCTACCAATTGTATTATTGCATTAAAGTGACGTACCTGGGCTTTCAATGGAATTTAACACGCCAGCTCAGGTGTTGGTGGAAGCGTTACATGCGATGGGTATACGTTAACATGAATGTTATTGTGACTGTATGCAATGTTTTTAATTTGTTCATTTCGATTCTATGTCAAACCTTAATATGTTTCATTATGTGCAATGATAAACTTTGGAAAGTAAATATTACGCACATAACATATATATGAATCTCTGATATGGGTTGAACCTTAGTAAGGTAAATAATATTTACACAATTGCATTATGTATCCCTGTTATGGGTTTAAGGAAAAATAATAAGGTTAAAATTACATAGATAATAGGATAGGAAGTAGATCTAGGATTTCTTCTAGTAAAGTATAGTTAAAAAAATAAAAATAAAAATTATTGATGAGTGTGACAATCGATTTGCGAACAAATTAAATTTTTAACAAAATGAATCTTTAATGATAGTTGTTTTTTTTTTGTCCATGTTTCCTTGTTTCGTTATCCGAATATTATTATAACTGCAACAAACATGTTATTATGCATTTGATTGTTCCTTGATTGGGTATTACTTTGTTTTTTATCAAAAAAAAATCAACTTCTCCATAGTTTAACATTGTAAGTTGCATTTGTTAATGTGGTCAACAAGAAAACATATTAGTAGAGTTTTTCCTTCCAAGGACTAATAATAACAACATGAAATATTATTAACCATTAATTAATTAAAATGTAGCTTAATTATTTTATAATATTTAAATTAATTTTATAATAAATATTATTAATTAACAAGTTCAAAATTAATAAATATTGTTAGTATAATCAAATAACTTTATTCATAATCAAATATAATGAGATAAACTCATTAATAACTAAGTGAAAATTTATTTAGATCATAAATATTTATTTAATATATATTAAAAATAGTTATACACTTCAACAAATTAATATATACTCATTCAATTATTATATAATTATTTTAAAATAAAAACTACTTATTTATATTATCTTATATTTATTAGTTATTATAAAATATGGTTTAAGCTCATGAAAATGAAATAAAATTTAACAAATTAATTAAATTATAGTAAAATATTTATATAATTTTAATATGAATAAGAAATGAGTAACAAAATATTAATATAAATTAATGTTTATCAATTCAAACAACAAATAACTAAGTAAATAAAACAACTCCATTTTTAATATTTATAGATTTTTAAGGAATATATTCAAGCTATGTTTTATAGATATATCTGGCAAGAACAATTAGCCTTTCAAATATATCTATCTATACTTTACATAGAAAATGTAAAACATTCTAGATAGCCTTCTCAACAAAAATATTATCATTATAATAAGATATTATTATTGTGGTTGTTTAGAATTAGATTTTCCATAGCCACAATACATAATTATAATTAAGAAAATACCTCAATTTACCAATCAGTGAGTAAAACCTAAATTGAGTGGATTATTGATCAGATTGGGATCATGGCCTAAGGATTAGCTAAAATTTCAAAGTATTCAAAAGTGTGCTAAACCTGAGCTACCAATAGATCTCGTCTTCCTGAGTCCCGTGCCAGAAAAATTGACACCATATGAAGAAGTTATTGCACTTTGAATGCCGAGGTAAACTGCAAAATTCGCGTCTTATATGTGGGGGTAAATTTTTTTTAATGAATCTAAGATTGGACATTAATTTTTTTATTATTATCATTTATTTATGATTTTATATATATATATATATTTATATATATTATATATTTATATTATATTATAAATATATATATAATATAATATATATTAAATATTTATTATAATTAAATTGTAATTAAAACCAAAATTCAAAGTTCCTTTTTTTTAAAACAATACGTTGGCCAACATTGAAAAATGGCAATATTGTATGGTATTAATGATGCCAAGGTTTAGTTCAATACAAATGCCATGGTAAAATGCATTGGAGCATGGGAGTGGAGTTGGGGTTTGAATCTGAGACCTCTGCCCCACAACAACCGCGCCTTACCATTGGGCTGCAGCTCCAAATTTGAAAAAAAAAAAATCACGGCATTATATATTTAATCGTGTTGGAGTGGGACTAGGGGAGCGCAGAGGGGCCAGCCCGTGGCCAGTCCCTCCACCATACAACCTTATCTCATATGTCCAGTGCTAGAATTAAGGCACTAATTGCGTTTAGCACTTATCTTAATTTTAAAGTGTGCTTATCTCTTAATTAAGTGTTGTTAAAGATGGTGGAGATTCTGGAGGTGCCCCCAAATCTAGGCGGACTTCCACTTTTAGTGGAGTTAACTCGCAGAGTTCCCAGATTTAGTGGAGGAAATTGGGGAAAAATTGATTGTGCTCTATCTTGAGCATCACTCAGCCAAATTTCGAAAATGAATAGTCAATCATGACTATCTGGTATATGATGGAGCCATTGGTGAGGTTTGCAGAGCCAGTTGAGGACTTCTGAGCGTGATTTTGCGTCAGATAAGTTCCAAGGGCCACTAGGAGCTAGCAGGACAATGAGGCCTAGCCAAGGTAGTCAGAGGCCATTCTCAGGAAACCAATAGTCATTTCTGACTATCTTGAACCTTCTTAATCCAATTATGGAGTTTGGAGAATCATTCAGAGACTTCTGAAGGCCAAGATGCTACAGAGAATTTTTCAGTGAGCCAAGAGCCACAAGGTGCCACCAGGTGTTGGAGGCATAGCTAGAGCAGCCAGAGGCCATTTTGAGCGAATGAATAGTCATTTATGACTATTTTGGACATTCTGAATCTAATGGGGGGATTTTTAGAACCATTTGGATAATTTTAGAGATGAAGAAGCCACAGGGAAGTTTTAGGGAGCCTAGTGCCACCAAGTGTTGGAGGCATATAACGGGGAGCTTGAGTTCATTCTGAGCGAATGAACTACCTATTTTGGATGATTGATATGTGTTGGAGATAGTAGAATAAGTTTCAGGAGCAGAAGAGGACTTCTAGGATAGTTTATGCCACACAGAAGCTCAGGGAAGCTCAAGGACACCGACAGAAGAGGTTAAGCCCAAGGGAGCCTAGGTTCATTTCCATAGATTGAGCAGTCAATTCAAGGGTATTTTGGTATTATAAACCCATTGGTACAATACAAACAACCATTGGAGTTGAGCATCAACTTGTAAAATAAATTGACCATCTTAATCCCAAAGAGCCAAGTCCATTAACAGAGGCTCAAGGAGACGTAGGGCCAAGTGTTGAGGGTGAACTCCTTTATTATGTTTTTTGTTATGTGTTGTTGGTTAATTTGCTGCAATTTATGGTTGTTGTACAAACTTTTAATCAACTTAAACAAATTTTTAATTGCTCACACATAAAGCCTTAAACCAGTTAAAACACATACACCTGAATCAAGAATTCCATTTCCGCACATGCATGTATAAGCAAGATCCTTTTTTTTTTTAATTGAGTGGGAGGTGCTTGCATAGCAAAACAAGTCAGCCACTCATATAAGATCAATTATAAACCTTAACACTAACTTGAATTCAATATTTTTACTTTAATTTCGCTATATTTAAACTAAGTAGTATGTATTATTATAATGTAACACTTGTTATTGATGATGATGATGATGGTTAACATCCACTGAGACCAAACTTTGGTCTATCGGACCTAAAGAAATAAATTAATTAGTTTGTTTTAAAATTGTACTCCTATGCTCAAAGAGCTTGGAGAGTAGCGTCCCGAGTTCACTATAATTTTGACATGTTAAAAGGCTAGGAAGGTCAGTATTGCAACAAAGATTATTAAATTGAGATTTAATGTGGGTGTATGCAGGGCACTCTAAGAGGAAGTGATTTTCATACTCATTGTTCATATTCTCCCAAAGATGGCTCATTTTCACCCATGGTGTTTTAGGAACTGCCCAACGACCTGTTTCACTATGGAGCTCATGAGAGTTCGTTCTTATCTTGACTATATTAATTTTTTTTCTCTTCGAGCTAGTTAAAACAAAGAGATACTTTTGATCTTCTAGAGTAGGGTTGATGACCTCCTTATAATATCTTAATTTTCTTTTAGCCTCTAAATCTTTCTCACACCACATTTTCTCTTTAAACTTAGAAGTAACAATATTTTTAATGTTATTAATATTTTGCAATGCAACATTTTCATCGATCTCCCAATGGTTTAACTAGGTCTTGGTATCTTTATACCAACCTTGCTTGAGCCTTAGTTAGTTTTGGCTGGAATTTAAAGCTAGTTTAGGAAGCCTATGGTCTCCCATGTTATTGGTTTTGTGCTTGTACAACAGGATCCTAGTCATAGCTAGGCTCTCGATAGGGGAAAGACCCACTACTATAAGGAGAGTACGATAGGGTGTATTGATTTTAATTTTGAGGTTATATGTTATAAAACGCTTCTGGATTTGCTCAATCTTTCTCCAGGATTTTCTAGAGATGTTGCAACCCCAAACCTCACATCCATACAAGATAACAGGAGTGACTAAAGTTTCAAAGAGGAGCTTCTTTTTATCCCCCATCACAAGGTTTGTTGCTTTACAATTATTTTCAAGACCAAAGTAAGCTTTCCACCCTCCATTAATCCTCTTCTCAATGCTATAGTTCCAGTTGAGCTTGTGATGAATATCAATTCCTAGGTACTTGCAAGAAGACACTTCCTCCAAGTTGCTATTGTCATACACAAAATTAGCATAAGTGTCTTTCTTGGATTTGATAATCATAACTTTTGTTTTGTCAGTGTTAATAGTCATACCCATGGTAGAGCAAAAATCCTTAAGGAGCCTTAGTTTCTTATCAAGATAAGATGGGCACATTGCCAGAAGAACAATATCATCAGCATAGAGAAGAAGGATGATGACTATTCCAATTAAGAACATGCCAACACAACCTGCTTCCTCTAAACAACCTTCTAGCTTGTCAATGTAAATGCCAAATAGGGTAGGAGAGAGGGGGCAACCTTGTTTAACTCCGATATTACACTTAATATCTTTCGACCACCCCTCATTGCTTTTAAACTTGGCAATTACATTCTCGTATAACCTTATAGCGACAACTCTCTACTCGAAAGGAAATTTTAGCTCTTCTAATCTATTCCATAGGTTATTTCTAGGAACCATATCAAAAGCCTTTCTAAAGTCTACAAAGCAACAAAAGAGATTGGAGTTATCATTATGACATTCCTCCATAATGATCCTAAGCATAACGAGGTGGTCCGTTGTTGAGTGTTGCCTTCTAAAACCCGCTTGGCCTTTAGCCCACTTACCTTCACTTTCAAGCCACATGCTCATCTTCTTTTCCATAATAATACCATATAACTTGGCTAAGAGAGGGCTAATCATAATTGTCCAATAATTAGAGGGGTTATTTGTATCCCCACTTTTAAAAATAGGAATAATGAGGCTTTGAGTCCAAGGTTTAGAGAACCCTTGCTTGACAGCTTGATTTAAAAGATTGTGGATGTGAGGGATGAGGACAGGACCTCCAATTTTTAATATTTCTGCCTGGTAACCTTCAATGACCTTAGCTTTTCCATTTGCGAGGTGCTTAACCTCAAAATCTGTGTTCTAATGAGAAAAATTCTTCCGTTGTGATCAGGGTTTCAAAGTTATCTATGACATTTGGAGATTCATAAAGCTTTTTAAGATAGGAATTCTGGTCGTGTAAAACAATTATATTTTTATCTTTAGTTTTTCTAATTAGGATCTCCCTCTAGAATTTCTTAAGAGCTACCTTAGAGAGGTATAAGATAAAATTATAATTTGGCTAATTTTAAGATTTTTTAAATTTTAACAAAATAACATATATCTTATAATAAATGTAAATATTTTAAGACTTATTACGATGGAATCTTATCAATTTTACTAATCATTTAAATCATATAATTACTCTTATTATAAAAACATTTAAACTATTATATATACAAATATTACATATTATTTTTTGTATTAATTATTAAATATACAAGTATTACATATCTTTTTCTTTTAAAATAAATTGTTATACATGTTGTGGAAAAGATATTTTATCTTACAAATAAAATAAAAAAACTATGTAGTATTTTAAAATCTAACTTAATTATAAATTTATAATTATATTATTATCATTTTTTAAGAATAATTTATTAATAAAATATAAAAATAATATTAATACATAATATAATTCACATAAATCTATTACAATACATAATATATGATTTATCCACTTAACAGAATAATAGAATCCCAAACTTTTACATAAAATGGCATAAAAGTGCTTATAAAAAAATTCTACTTTAATCTAATTTACTTGAGATAATTGTAATAATTGTGACTTGAAAACAACAGTGCAACTGCATATAAGTAATCAACTCACGGTCAATTTCAAATCAGTCGGGTTTTCAAAATCCCAGAGCATCACTGTCTTACCAGGACATGGTAACAACTATATTTCTCACGGAGTTGTCTTTAGTGTGACTTTTTGAAGTTTCAGGGGCTAGAATTAGATGAAAATTTTTGAGGTAAAATCTTGGTTTTTGTTATTCAAACTGGTTTTTTGACTCTATATATGGATTCAGCACCCTCAAAAACCTCTAGGGCACTTTGATTGTGCAAAGTTAACAATCAAACTTCTCTTTTCAATAAATTTCTGCCGGAATTTAGAGAAATTACACTGTAAAAAGTCACCGTAAAAACCTTCAAAAAATCGCACTAAAGACTACTCGCATTTCTCACAACTTTCACCCTTGCAGCGTCTATGAAATGAGTGATGTGGACCAAAATAGTCAAATCAGTGTGAAATACGAGGATTTTAGAAAATAAGTGCAATTCGCAATAAGTTCTCATTGGGGTCTACATCATCAATGAGAAATATCTGATGACTTAAATCGTACCCGACACTTTGAATGCGATTTACAACGTGTGCAGTGACTTTTTCTTTTTCCTTTTTTCAAAAAAACAAAAACAGTTTATTTCAACAGTGGTCCGCTCAGTTTTTTATTATTTTGATAGTTTAAATGTTGGTATATATACAGTTTGAAATGGAACGAATTTTATTTAAAATTTGGTAGTGATTTTAAAAATTATTAGTAAAAGTTTTTCAATAAATTAATTTTAATAGTTTATTAGTTTTTAAGGGGTTGAATTTTTTATATATATTGAAAAGTGAGTTTTTAAATAAGGTTATATAATTTTATTTTATTTTATATTGAAAAGTGAGTTTTTAAACAAAGTTGTATAGCTAGTCTGTGGCTTTGTTTAATTATTGAATTTTGAATAATAAAAAGTTGTAAAACCAAGAGGAGCATATTTGGTTGAGCTTATATTTAGATATTGACTTATTTACAACGGAGTATGGGTGTCTTGTTTGTCATCATTTTATGTGTAGTTTTTTTGTGGAGAAAGACCAGTTTTATTGAAAAGTACTTATATTGAACGATATAATTGAGAAATAGGTTTTGTTATTTTATGTGACTATAAAATTTTCATGAGATTTTGGTATAGTGATAAAACTAAAAATACAAATGTTCTTGATGAAAGTCATTGCACCATATTTAAAAATATTACTAAATCATATTTTTTAATACTAAATCATAAATTATTAATATATCTAATTTACAAATTTTTACTAAATTAAAAATAAATATTTAAACTTATGATCAAATTATGAACAAATTATAAAATTATGAACAAATTATGAACAAATTTTATTATTATTAAAATTATGAACCAATTTTTCTGAATATAAAATGATGTCATATTTTAATTTAATATTACTTAAATTTTTCAAATGAATTATTTATTTAAATTAGATGTGATATTTTAATTTAATATTACTTAAATTTATCAAATGAATTTTTTTATTTAATTAAATTAAATTTGATTTAATTGTAATTATTAATTATTTGTAAACATTTTTTATTTAAATTTATTAAAAAAGTATTTATTTATAAAATTTCATAAATACAAGAAATAATTTAAATTAATTTAAAAAAATATTTGAACATAAAATATTGAAAGTTATTAGAATTTTATACCTCTCATAAAAATCAAAGCTTATAACTCAACCATGGAGAATCTGCAACTAACCCAACGGACAAGCTACGTCACAGTACAGTTATATAAGTTATTGGATTGATAAATGGTGTGGCATGTGTTTGGGTTCCAGAGGTATATAGTCGGGGAAAAACTTATTTCTTGGTCTATTAACCATTAAATATTGTTGGGCATATATTTTTCACCATTGGATTTAAATTCATTTAAATCCAACAATAAACAGTATATGTCTAGCCTCATTTAATGGCTAATAGACCAGAAAATAAGGATGGGCGATATAATTCTGGCATCCAACGCCAATGAATTGCGGCCCACTCGGAAAATGCCACCTATGTGCTAGTACTGAGTCCTTTCACTCACATTAAGTCCTGGAAAATTTGAGTGCTATGTTAATCTTTAAATTAAATGAAATATACTTGATTATTGCGCCATAGTGCTAGGACTGTTAGGCTTTTTATCAAAATAATTAAGTGCTATAAGGTATACATGGTTAAAGTGCCATAAAATAAACAAAAATTGTTTTGTTTGATGTATAAATTAAGTTTTTATTTGGAGAGATGTTACACTTTACAACATTCAAGTCGAAGTTGTATGAAAATAAGGTTCTGAGTTTCTGGAAGGCTATTGCATGGAGGACTTAGTTAGAACTCAAGTGGCAGAGTTATGACACAGTTGGAAGAAGTAGTTATGGAGTTGTATTTAGTTTAACTCAGTTAGACTCGGTTGAGCTAGTTGTATCTAGTCTAACTGATTGATACACTAGTGAGAGTGGAGTGAATTAATTAGTTAATTAATTCACAAATAATAACTCATTAATCAACTGAACAATACATCAGTTAACTACAATGCAGGGCAGTTTCAGTGGAGACTGGTGGAGAGATAGGTGAAAGGGCAAGATAGACTATCTGTTGTGACTATAGTGATGCATTGATTGCATCACACACTCAATGGAGATGCCAATGAGGATTACATGAGCAAGAGTGGAGAAATTCGATTTCATTCAACACCATTCTTCAACGAGTTACTTGTTAGAGCGAGCTAGTAGGTGGCAAAGATCGGTGCAGATTTGCGATATCGGGCTTGATTAGTGTGTAGCAATTGTATTGTATTGAGAGCTTGAAGGGATCGACATATGAAGTTATTGAATGATCTCTATGACTTATATATCTGAATGGTTAGTTGTTTTAGGCTTTCAGTTAAACAAGCCATATTAATGTGTGTGAATTTTTATTGTTTTCATGTGTGCATTGCAATCTTGATTTAAATTCCATAAATGATCAATGGTGGAATAGATTACATATTTTGCATGAAGTTAAAATAGTGTGAGATCGGGAGAATCTTGGACATATAACACATAAGTTATATAATTTCTACATAGAGATATGGATACATTGCTACAATCCATATACCACATACAACAAACCCACATTATCTATTTTTAGATTCATTGCACTATTACATGAAGTGTGGATTGATTACTCATCCTCATTTGAGTTGTAGAGCAAATCGTTTGTCTTTGTGCGACTATTTTTTTTTATCGATTGTGTAATTAAGCCTATGTGCCTTCGCTCCAAAAAGATGCACCTCAAAATATTCTTGCTTTGATGAAAATAGGTTTTTGGACTTGATTAGAGCTCTAATGAATTTTTGATTTCTCCACTTGATTATACGGCTTATGGAGGGTTTTTGGGTTATCCCTTGGGGCTTTATGGAGTAGGACTTGAAGACCCTCCAAAAATTCTTGCTTCTTCCCTGAATGATGTGATCTATATTAAGATCAATACTTAAGTTTTTATAACCATAATTGTCATAACTGTGTAACTCCGGTTGAATAGGGCTAGAGTCTTGCCCGTATGGAGTGTTATTATGATCAAACCCTGGTTCATTGGCATCTTGAGTTTCAAAATTGTCTTATTCTTGATCATTAATTTTCTTGTCCCAGTTGTGAAGTTGAGGCATTTCTTGATCTTTCTACTGCATAAATTATGTTTCTTGTTCATGGACCCACTGATCAGCGTTGCAAAAAATTTCATTCTCAGCGTGCAAACATCAAAGGAACTGAATACATCATATTATGGGAACTCTTCATGTTTCTGCACATTTGTGCTTTGAGATATTTTTGTTAGTAAAATCTTTGGTATGCCTTTCCATGCAAGTTATCACTGGATTTTCCCTGATATCCACCTCCACATATTCCTTGAAGTTTCCTTTCTTTGTAAACACCTTCAATTTAGCTCCCAAACAAGATTCCTGGCACTTACTAGCTATATATTTTCCTTGAGATAAGGCTGTTTATGAGCATCTCTATCTCCATGAAAAATATTATATTGTTGTTTTTAATGAAATCTCCTGCCACTCAAAGTGGGGGGGCCATAACAAAGAACAATGGGTGTTGGGTGAGATCACCTTAACAGGTCAACATGAGCACCATAACAAAGAAAACTTAAACTTGACTGGGATTTAAGTACTAAGTGTCTCTTTCTCTCATCTTCGAGCAAGGAATTCACCTCATTACAGTACATAAAAAATATCTAAGAGGCTTCACCATTTTTAACTGTTTCAATATCTGTTCCAGTACTGTTCAAGCAAGGAGGGTTGTAGATGCTGTATGGATCTATTTTCCACATTTCCGCATCGCCATACTCTAATGCCTTTTCACAAAGAGCTGATGGGTGCACAAGAGAGGAAAAGTCACATAAAACGTTGAGCATTCGGAAGGTGTTGTTGGATATGAGACCATGAGACCACATAAATTAAAAAATCCCGACACTATCATGGAAATCATCTGTAACTCCATTACCCACCATATATCCCTTTAGATTAATAAGAGGATTTTCAAGGTCCTTGTTGTGTCTATAGATGACTTGAGCTAACAGAGGAACGTAATTCCCTCCGTAACTCTCTCCTGCAATGTAAAAATCTCTATTTTTATATTGTGGGAACCTTTCCAACCAGTTGAGCAAGAATGTGAGTGAATCTTCAGCAGTTCATTTATCTCCAGACTTGGATATATTTGAAGAAGTGTTGGTATAGGAAAAACCAACCCCAACAGATGAATCCAAGAAGAGTATATTCGCTAATTTATTCCATGAATATGGGTTAAGGTGGAGAGTTTCCCCATCATAATTGATGTGAAAAGGCCCAAGATCTTCCGCTTCTCCATATCCCACAGAAGAACACCCAGGACCTCCATTCAACCACAGGACCATAGGTTTAGAAGATGGCTCTTCTGTGGCTTCAATGAGCCAGTAGAAAAGGGCTCTGCTAGCATTTTTTCTACAGTTATGTAGCCGGAAAATTGGGCAATGTTCGCATTTGAGGGCTGACGAGGGAGTTCATTGATTCTGTCCTTGGCCTGCTCATTTTTCCAATCATTTTCAGATTTCTCCTCCCATGTCGCTATGGATTGCAATGTCAAAAGAAGAACCAGGACCAATCCCAGACAAACTTCAAATCTGCTCACTGTAAATCTGCTGCCAATGCTCCTCCAAACCGATTGTAAAGATAATATCATACACACAGTCCCAAGAAATAGGTCGTTTTATAATCTGAGAGGCTTGAAAACCCTTGTGATACTCTTAAATTTGAAAACCTAGTAGAATAGGGGGTATCACTACACTTCAAAAGAAGAGGGGGAATAGAAGTATGTGTTGATTTTGTGGAATATAAATTTTATCACAACTGGTTTGTTTTAAAAATAAAATAAAATTATAATTTGTTGTTTAGGGATATCAATTTAATTTAGAGTCACTTCATTCATTTTATCATATTAAAATTTAGTATACATAATAATTCTGATATCTTCGATCACATGATTTATTCCACGAATACTTAGATTTTCTTTTGGCAATATCTATAGTATTTATGGTTCAAAAAAAAAATTTGTAAAAGTTGTAGTGGTATTATAGGTGTTACATTTTCCTTGTATATCATTGAGATTAACAAGAAATATGCATACTCATTCAACATAGGTGTTATAATAGTATGAAGAAACCAATTTCCCTTATCTTTGTTTTACCCTAGTAGAGAGTAGGGCATTGATAAGCATATAGTTACTTATGGAAAAAACTAATGCAATCTATTAATTTATACATTCTTGGGGTGGTGGCAACTTATATTAAATTCACAATGAGGAAAATAAATTTCCAAGGAGAATTTTGGTTAGAACAAAAGAGTTAGGGAATAAACCTCATATGGGTTATTAAGGAATAAAATTATTCATTGATGGTTAGATGAAAGTTGCCCCTCTATTTAAAACTTGGTTAACTTAGAAAGTTTGTAAGAGAATGAAATTCATGATTGATTAGAGATACTAGAAAAATGATGTACTCATATCATCAATGAATGTGAAGTTGTGGACACAAAAACAAAAAAGAATTAGGTTGAAATGTTGGTTTACATAAGCCTTCATACAAGATGTATAACATTTCTCGACCACAGGGTTAAATCTGAGATAGATGATATCATTAAAACATACAACTTTTCAAAATAACTATTAACATCTTATACCAATAATCAGCAATGCTACAATTATATGGCACATTCTAGGATAGTAATAATCACTATAGATAAGAAGGTAGGTGTAATAAAGAGTACTAAAGAGACAAAAGAAAAGAGAGGACAATTTATATGAATAAGTATGAGGATCATGAAGAAAGTGTTGAAACTTAGTTAAATGGAAATAAAAGTTGAGTTTTATTCATTGATTAAATAAGATTGAAAAGAAAAAACCATTTGTGATCCTAATAAGGATTATGTTATTGAAGTATAGGAAGGTGGGTAGCATTCTATAAAGCAAGAATCTAAAAGAAATAGTAATAAAATGGACTAGAGATGGACTAATTATGAGAAAAGATTGAATATGTGATCATAAGTTCATTGGTGGATTATAAAGTCTCTAAAAGACAACACGACATATAGTAGAAGAATCATGATCTTTTCAAGGTGACATTAATAAACGGAAATACAACAAATGAAATAAATAAATAAAATTCCTAGAATATAAATAAATTGATTTAGAAAATGTGATGCCACAATCGATCTATAATATTGTATGGAATTGACTTGATATCAATAGTAAATAATTAGCAAGGGGGACCGAAAAATAAGTCATGTCAAGGGATGATAGACATAAGTTATTGACTTGATTACCCACTTCACTCTGCACCCATGAACTCACTTCACAACCTAACTTTGAGATGGTGCTTATGTTGGAAAACTATGGTTGAGTATGGAATAACTCGAATTCAAACAACTGCTATCGATAGTCTTGATTAAGCTAAGCTTTTACTTTGTTATTTCGGTCACGCCATGCTATTACATTATGTTATTTATAATTCATGTGTGTATAAAGGCTACATGATTTCCATTACTATGGACATTATTGGTTGTCCAATACACTGACATATATATTACACAAGGAATTATTTCAAAAGGAAACTAAGTGTGTTACATACATAATTGCATATTGGGTTTTCCGTAAGATACGGTTGTGAAAAAATGTATTTATGAAACTAATACACCTCATAAGGAAAGTTCAGAAAAAGGTTTTGAATTGCACCAAAGTGGTTTTGTTCCTTGGGTTAACAATCATTGTTTAGAGGCAAGTCAAAACTAAAAATAATAATAATATTAATAATAATAAATAAATAAATAAAATAATCCTCATCGTTCTTAGTAATAAGTGGAAGAAATTTCCACCAATGTCTAGTTAGTTTATTAGATGTTATAAATAGTAACATCCACCTCAACTATAAAATAAAACTAAATAAGGCCACATTGTATCTGTGTTCATTCTATGTACATATCTTCTAGTGGAATCCATGAGAAATCATGTTTTAGTTGTGAAAAACACATGGTTGAAATTGCATTAAGTCATGCATTATATTTCAGCGAGAAGGATACCTATATAGTGTTAAAAATCCCTAGAGGAAAAAAAAGAAGAGAGTGAACTAGATATTCAAGTTGGATGGAGTGAGAAGTTATGATGATCCATTGAGAGTGTTGGTAATTACTATTTTTACAAGATCCAAATAATGCCAATTGTTACAACCATCAATGCAAATGATTAATAATCGATACAAGTGATTTATGGGATGTAAATTACAATGGAAACCCTATAAAACCCAAAATTTAAAATATTAAGAAAGAGAATTCACAAACTCATACAATCATGTAAGTTCATGAAGATTAGTCTCATACTTGTTCACATATTAATCTCTAATTATAATCCACTTCGCAATCATTACAAAGGGTATGCTTTGACAATATTAAAATTGTTTTATTGTGATTCATCGAATCTAGAAAGTCATGGAAAAGATTTCTCACTTTTCAATGTTCAATTGTGCTTCACTCCACAATACCCAATTTTGTTTTGCATATAGTGTTTACTTATTAAGAAAACACTCAAGCTCTTAACCTAGTGGTCATTTGTGAAAGTGTCAATCTAATATGTGAATATGTAAATATATACTAGTGCGATACTCTCATTGGAACTAGCTCTACTTTTCAAGATTTCTTTATCCGAGAGTTAGCATAATCTTTTACACATAAAATATTTCTCAAACAATCATTGTGTCACCTTGTGAATGGACTTTACAAACATAAAGTATATAGGTCCAAAATACATTAAGTCTTTGAATATAGGAACTAAATGACCTATTCTTTTGCATCACATAACATAAATTCTCTATAATACCATACATATTACTCATAATATCTAGTGGGATAAGTGTAACTCAGGATTTATTACTTGGGATGATGCAAAGACTATATGTCGTGACTACCCCTCACTTTTCGAGCATCTGTGATGCCCATTTTGACTTAGATAACTACCTATACTAAGACTCTATTTGGTAGTTCCATGTTATTTTATGAAAGCTATGTAATATTGTTGCATTTAGTTGGACAGATGAAACTACTTATATAAACCAATAGATATATTAGGTATTGTTGATTAAAATATTGTTGTATGACTTATTTGATTGTACGACTTAACTGATGTATGACCTACTTGGTTATGATTTATCTAATATATGACTTCTCAAAGTTATTAATGTTTGACATATGACTTACAGGGATATGATTTATCTAATGAATGACTTATCAAAATTTTGGTTTAGCTAATGTAATATTAATTCTAGTATGTCTTATGAAGTACAAATTGGGACATGGATGTTGAACTTCATAACATGAGGATAAAGATCACTTATCTATATATGTTTTGGTTGTTATGTATATACATGAATGAGAACTAACCTGCAGATTGCAAGGAACTATATGATAACCAAGATATATACTCCCGTTTGGAAATGTTGACATATCCAACGAGGAATGATATGATGTACATTGTCCTATTACATTTTGTATCTACTTGATATGCACTATTATGATATGGGTAAAGTGTAATTGATACAGGTGACAAAACTACCTTACTGGATTATTCAATGACAAGTATCCAACCAACTCCATAGTGTGGTCCATATTAGGGTGTTGACCCTAGTTTTGAGGAGGGGTGGAGGCATTTCCCACCGTGTAACCTCCAAACCTGGAATCTTGGAAGGGTGGTGATGGACACACTCCCCTAGACATGTGATGACGATTTCCAATTGGGGAAGTTAGGTCGATATAATCGACGCTTCCACCATATTGGTTTTATCAGTGGTTAGATCGATATAGCCAATGCCATAGTTATTGCAGCAAAGGACGGATAGGATGGGGGCAGAAGTGGGTTAGGAAGGATAGGATGTTATAAGTTAGATTGGAGACTCTTGATGGGGGTGGCATCATTGCTTGACTTAATTTGACTACTATATCTATCTCTATTATGTTATTCCTTATTTTCAAAATCATTGTGTCATTTTCACTCTAACTTCGGGACAAAGTTTTCTGAAGGAGGGGTGTATGTAATGCCCCACTTGATCCCATAAGGAAAATTTTGATTAACTTTTAATTAATCTGTAAATAATGACTTATAATTTTTTAGTAATATCTACACTTGTGAAATTGTAATTTTACTTTATTTTTATTGGTATGACCTTTATTATTTATTTCATTTCTAATATGTCTTCTCAAATCAAATCTTAGATGAGGTATGGTATTTCCTCATTTAATTCTAAAATCAAATATCTAGATTTTGTACATCCAATATGTCATCTCAATTTAACTTGTAGATAAGGTATGGCATTTCCTGATTTAATTCTAAAATCAAATATCTAGATTTTGTACATCCAATACGTCATCTCAATTTAACTTGTAGATAAGGTATGGCCTTACCTCATTTAATTCTAAAATCAAATATCTAGATTTTGTACATCTAATATGTCATCTCAATTTACATTTTGGTCTTCTCCCATTTATTTTTGAATAAAATATCTATATATGGTAGGAAATTCAATATTAGTAAATGAGAAGGATGGGGGGGTAGTCATGAAATTAATGGCAAGTAGTTGAAGTGGATGAGAGGAAAAGATATAAAAGGGAAGGAGGATGAGAGGAAAGGAGGGCTTTTTGGGTCTTGTTGTGGCATTATGGGGGATGTTTTGGCCTTGTTGTGGCATTGTGTAGGATTTTGGCCTTATTGTGGCATTGTGGAGGATTTTGGTCCTATTGTGGCATTGAGGAGTATTCTTGGCCTTGTTTTGGCATTGAGAGGATTCTTGGTCTTGTTTTGGCACTAAGGAGGATTCTCGGTCTCGTTTGGAGTTGGAGGGTGTTGATTCCCACTCAGACACACTACAACTAGTTTGACTTGGGCTCGGAGGGCTAGGGAGCCTGTGGAGGTTCCCTAGGCTAGGAAATCAATCCTAGTTGGCTGGGAGGTAAATCTAGTCGGGTAGCCCAGCAAGAGCGTCTCAACAAAAGTTAGGTGCATCTCAACCAAGCGAGTGATACAGCTATTCTTAGATTGCTAATTACTTATATAAATTGCTAGAAAAAGAAAAGAAAAGAATTTGTTTAATATTTTGTAAATAAAATTTACTTGTATATTGTCATCAAATAAATGTTGAAGATAGAAATATTTTATTCTCCTTCATGTTGTGTTTAATTTCAATGATATATTTGGTTTAGTATGAAGACCTAGGGTAGGTCTTCACAATTGTCTCAATTTTTATAAAGGAAATTGTGATCAAGATTATCACATTGTTTTCTGGGGAGAGCAAATGTTGAGTAGGAACTCTCACATTCTATAATTATGAAGGGGAAAAGGAAAATGGGATCCAAAAGGGCCTCTAAGTATCATAAGTAGAAAATATATTAGCATGGTCTATATATTTTCAAGAAAATTTCTATTGAAAAAAAATTGACGAACAATTTCCTAGGCTTTAAAGAAGTTTTCCCAATTATAGATGTTTATCCTATAGATATCCTCCTTAGGATAAGATGGGAAGGAAACTCAATCTTTTCAAAGTACTAAGTTTGTGCATCATAATCTCTCCATCTTCTCACTATGTTGTGAAAAAGTTGTTGAAGAGACCTATGTCCCCTATTAATATAATTTTCAAGAACAATTCAATATTTTAATAGTGTCATGATTCGTCTTATAATATAAACTTGACCCTTAGAGTGTACGTCGTCAAGCAAAGTTACCTAAAGCAAAGAACCACAATGCTTGAGATAAATAAATTTCTTACATTGAATCTTTCCATATAGGGTACTAGAAGAATGCTTAATACTTGAATTAACAACAAAATTTGACACAATTATGGTTGTCGTGATTACAATTTTTTAGCTAATAGGTGGTAAAATGATACCTCTTAAATTCATTATTTTATTTTTATTTTTATTTTTTTTATAATTGAGAGGAATTGATAACTCATTCAGATTTTTTTGGTGAGGCCTACTTTCACATCTAGTTTGTTGCTACTATTTCCCTTAAGCTAGTGCCAACAACTTGTCATCCAACACTTAGTAGGAATATTATGACTTATAAGGGTTGTGATTACCTAGGGCACCTGAAGGGAATCTATCTTTTTAGCCTCATCATAATGGGCCAAAGTCTCATTACGAATTTGAAGCTAGGAGAAGATATCATGAAACGTACTTCCCACGCATTAGAGTAAACCACCTTAGCGCACACCTTAAATTTATTTGTTGCACCTCCATTCCATTATCTTGTACTTGGTAATTTATGGTGACTTAATGTAATATTATATTCTATCTTTTTAATTTACTTTCAATTTTAAGAAACTAGGAACCACATTAATGCAATTTTAATATAGTTATTAATCATAATCCTAATAGACATATATATATATATATATATATATATATATATATATATATATATATATATATATATTCATATATATATATTCATATATATATATTCATATCATCTCACATCTCTACCTTTCTATACAAATCCATGCAAACCTTAATAAAAACATTATGCATCATCTAAAATTAACACTCATCTCTATATGTATCATATCTATTGTACTTTACTCCTCAAATTTCCTATGAATAAAGTTACAAAGAAACATATAAATATGATTATAGAGTAAGAAAGAAACACAAAAATCCACATTATATATCAAATAGCAATTACTAAATTATGATAAGTTTGGTTCCCATGTTTAAGAAACGAAGATGAAAAACCACTAAGCTTCCTTTAAACTTATATACTTAAAACAACTATCTAGTAAAACATAACCTCTTATAACCAAATATTAATCTATATGAAATTAGAAGAGATTTATGTATATACTTATCTAGTTTTAAATTAAATTTTATAAATAAAATATTAATTTTAGTGTATTTTTAAATAATTTTGATCATAATAGATTTATGTATATACTTATCTAGTTTTAAATTAAATTTTATAAATAAAATATTAATTTTAATGTATTTTTAAATAATTTTGATCATAAGATTAAATTTTATAAATAAAATATTAATTTTAGTGTATTTTTAAATAATTTTGATCATAAGATTAAATTAAAATGGGCAATGGGATCTAATTACCAATGAAATTAAACAAGAACACAGTCACGTTTTAGAGTGGCGTGTAAATAACTGTTACGGCTGCAGTCAAATTCCATGAAATGAACAAAACCACGACCAGAGTGTTTGAAAAAACTTAAGTTGTAATTATAAAATCTGACAGTGGCGGGAGAAGTTTGAGTTGTCCAGCAAGAAAAAAAGCCGTTCCGGTGTTTTATGGTTTTTCGAAAAAAAAGGGCTTTCGTTGATTTTTATTTTTTATTTTTATTTTATTCTTCTTCTAAAGAAGGGTTTTAAGTTGTATTTTTAGATAGGAGCTTTATCATTTCCAAGAATTGTTTGTGTTCTATAATTATTATAATGTTTACTAAATATATAAAATTTTTAATTATGATTATTGATAATTGATTTTTTTTCTTAATTACATAAATAAGATTTTGAAGAATGTTAATTTTCTTTAGGTTTAATAGATTATATTGGTTTTAATGGACTTAATCATCATTATTATTATTTGAACATGTGTCATATGAAGTGAGTTATTATTTTTTTTTTGGGCATATGGTAGTGATAATTCATGGTATTGGCTCATGGTATATCTTTAACTTATTTTTTAAATGTATTAATTCTTATACTTGGTACAAGCAACACTTAGAATATGTAAAACAATTAGCCTTTCAAATATATCTATCTATATTTTACATAGAAAATGTAAACATTCTAGATAGTCTTCTCAACAAAAATATTATCATTATAATAAGATATTATTATCATTGTTCCTTAAAATTAGATTCTCCATGGCCACACTACATAATTATAATTGAGAAAATACTTAGATTTAACACTAACTTGAATTCAATATTTTTGCTTTAATTCTCTATGTTTAAACTAAGTGGCATGTATTACTACAATGTAACACTTGTTATTATTTTGTAGTATTAATAATAATCTAAAATAAAATTATAATTTAGCTAGTTTTTAGAATTTTTAAAATTTTAACAAAGTGGCATATATCATATAGTAAATGTAAATATTTTGAGACTTAATATGGATTGAAGCCTATCAATTTTTACCAATCATTTAAGTCATATAATTACCCTTATTACAAAAATATTTAAAATTTTAAACACACAAATATTACATATTATTTTTCATATTAATTATTAAATATACAATTATTACATATATTTTTTTATTATTATTTGTTATACTAGATGTGGAGAGGATATTTTTTGAATTAGAATTTTGGCTTCTGTGATCCATAATATATTACAAAGATATTTGGGTCATCATCACATGACATGAGAAGAGAATTTGACTTTTGGAACCAACCAGTGTGGTTCATCTTCACCACTAGATGAGAGGTGAGATCTGTCATTAACCTTAAATAGATGAAGAAATGGGTTGACTAGCTATTGGAGCATAACGGCTAGTTTGAATATGAGGAAAATCTATTATATTTTTATTTATTTTTTAATTATTTAATAAATAAAAATAATATTTTTTTAATTTTTTAATTTAGCTATATTTAAACTAAGTGACATGTATTATTACAATGTAACACTTGTTATTATTTTGTAGTATTAATAATGATTTAAGATAAAAACTTTAATTTAACTAGTTTTTAGAATTTTTTAAATTTTAGCGATATCATATAGTAAATGTAAATATTTTGAGACTTAATATAGATTGAAGCCTATCAATTTTTACCAATCATTTAAATCATATAATTACTCTTACTATAAAAATATTGAAAATGTTAAATATACAAATATTACATATTATTTTTCATATTAATTATTAAATATACAAGTATTACATATTTTTTTTATATTAATTGTTATACTAGATGTGGAGAAGATATTTTTTGAATTAAAATTTTGGCTTCTATGATCCATAATATATTACAAAGATATTTCGGTCATCACATGAGAAGAGAATTTGTCGACAAGTTTCGAGCCAACCAGTGTGTTTCATTTTCGAGCCAACTAGTGTGTTTCATCTTCACCACCAGATGAGAGATCAGATGCAAGAATTAACCTTAAATAGATGAAGAGATGGGTTGCCTAGTCGTTGGAGCATAAAGGCTAGTTTGACTCCGATGAAAATCTAATTATATTATTTAATTTTTGAATTATTTAATAAAAAAAATGTAATTATTTAATAAAAATGAGTAGTTTACCTTTTTACCTGCCCATGCCTCTTCTAGAATACCACCATCTAAGGAACTTGAAGTCCCTTTGTTTATTAGATAAACAACAATATCTACAACATCTTCCCAAAATTGTAAAGGCAATCCTGCATGCAATCTCATTCACCTTGCACACTCCATGATTGTCCTGTTCATCCTTTCTGACACACCATTTTCTTGTAGTGTTCCTGGAACTGTATTCTCTCTATGAATTCCATGCTTTGAAAAATACTTATCAAAATATTTGTTGCAATATTCACCTTCATTGTATGATTTGAGACACTTCAACTTCTTTCATGTCTCATTCTCAACCAAATCTTTCCATTTCTTGAAAGTATCAAATACATCAGATTTATTCTGAATACAATAAATCGAGGTTTCCCTAATTGCATCATCAATAAAATTAACATAATAGAGAGAGTCATTGAGAGATGATACCTGAGCAAGTCCCCATACATTTGTATGCACAAGCTATAATTTTGCACTCTTCTTTTATTTCCCAACTCTAATAAATATGACTCTCTTTTGTTTTCCATAAACACAATTCTCACAAAAATCAAAATCAATATGCTTCAAACTTGGCAACAAATTTCTTGTGTGAAGAATTTGCATCCCCTTCTCACTCATGTGTCCAATCCTATGATGCCATAATGTTGCATCTACTCCTTTGGAGGTTAAATCATTAAGAAAATTAGCAATACCATTTCATAACTACAATGTACCAACCTTTTCTCCTTTTGCTATTACCACGGCTCCTTTAGTGACCTTGCAGGTTTTATCTGTAAAATTTGTCACACAACCTTCACCACCTAACTACCCTGTTGAAATCAGATTTTTCTTCAGATATGGAACATGTCTTACCTCCTTTAATACCTATCGGTTTCCATTATGTTTTTTTATAAGAACTTTACCCATTCCAACGATTTTACAAGGTTTATCATCACCTAGATGAACATGTCCAAAATCTCCTTGAACATAGTCATGAAATTATTTCCTATCAGGTGTGGCAAGGAATGAGGCCCATGAATCTACCACCCAGGCATCAATAACATTTTCCAATGAAAGAATAAAGGCATATTGCAACACATCAACTGTTACATTTGCTTCATGATTTTTTTCTTATTGTGTGTCTCCTTCTTTTCCCTTCTGAGACTTGCATTCTTTCCTCAGGTGTCCTTCCTTCCCACATTTATAGCACACTATCCAATATGTGCACTTGGATTTGTCTTTCCTTGACTTACTGCGAGATATTGGGCTATTTCCTCTTTCCATTTTTCTTCCCCTAGTCTATGCATTCAAAGTATTGCCTGATGTCTCACCAGAGATTTTTTGTCGCATTTCATCTCCAAAGATGGCACCGAAAACATCATCAAACTTCAAAGTACTAGATCCAGAGGTAATGTGAGTAAATGGCTTGCAAATATGAATATAAATAATTATAAAATTATATTTTAAGGTTGAGTGCAATCCTCAATTACATCTCATCTTTCACATCCCCAGATATTACTCCCACCCAACCCTCCTCCCATGTGAATTGTAGAGTTTCTCTAATTCTAGAATGCATTTTGATATACTCATCCATTTTCCTATTTCCACTAGAGTTCTAAAATGCATTTTGATATACTCATATGTTTTTTATTTCCACTAGATGAACGGACTGTAGTCTACTTTGTTTCATTATTATTATTTCCAATAATTACCAAATAGAAATTGAAATTTTATCTTTTAGTCAGTCAATACAATTTTATTTTTAGTTAATTTTTATTTTTAGCTAATTTGTCTTTTAGTTAACCGATACTTAATAACTTAGATAGCTTATCCTTTAGTGACTTATAATTAGCTTAACGACTGCATGCATACTCTCATAATTAATATAATAACTTAGTGATTGATAGTGGATGGCCAATAACTTTGATAGTTAACTTGTCTTTGAGAGTGTTTATCATGCCACCCAACCCATAGTGTATTCGAACATGGCTACAGTTTTGGTGCATTAGGCATTATGTCACATATGATGTTGATGATGTCACTAAAGTTACCTCCTGATGTATGCAGATGACGATGGCAATGCTCTCCACTAACTATTCTCCATGTCAGACATGGTCCACCATATGACTAATCGTAACAAGCCAGGTTGTTTATATTGCTCCCCCAGGTATATGTTGTCCTTAAGAGTGCAAAAAATAATTTTATCCATACTCTATATGTGTCTGTCGAATTGTGGACAAGTTAAATCGTTAACAAAATGAATTTTTAATGAGAATTTTCATCCCTCCATGATTCCTTGTTTCGCTATCCCAATATTATTATAAGTGCGACAAACATGTTATTATGCATTTGATTGTTCCTTGATTGGGTATTACTTTGTTTTTTATCAAAAAAAATGCAACTTGTCCATATTTTAACATTGTAAGTTGCATTTGTCAATGCTAAACTAATAGTGGTCAACAAGCACACATATTAGTAGAGTTTTTCCTTTCAAAAACTAATAATAACAACACAAAATCTTATTAACCATTAATTAATTAAAGGTAACTTAATTATTTTATGATATTTAAATTAATTTATAATAAATATTATTAATTAACAAATTTAAAATTAATAAATATTGTTAGTGGAATCAAATAACTTTATTCATTATCAAATATAATGGGATAAACTCATTAATAATTAAGTGAACAAATACTTATTTAATATATATTAAAAATAGTTAAAACACTTAAAAAAATTAACATATACTCATTTAATTATTATATAATTATTTTAAAAATAAAAACTACTTATTTATATTATCTAATATTTATTAGTTATTGTAAAAATATGGTTTAAGCTCATGAAAATGAAATAAAATGTAACAAATTAATTAAATTATACTAAATATTTATATAATTTTAATATGAATAAGAAATGAGTAAAAAAATATTAATATAAATTAAAATGTTTATCACTTTAAACAACAAATAACTAAATAAATAAAACAAGTCCATTTTTAATATTTATATTTTTTAAGGAATATATTCAAACTATGTTTTATAGATATATTTAGCAAGAACAATTAGTCTTTCAAATATATCTATCTATATTTTACATAGAAAATGTAAAACATTCTAGATAGCGTTCTCAACAAAAATATTATCATTATTAGAAAATGTAAAACATTCTAGATAGCCTTCTCAACAAAAATATTATCATCATAATAAGATTTTTTTTTTTTTTTGTAAGCTGAGGTAGTACCTGTGATTTTCTATTAATTAAAGCCGAGCAAAAGGGGCAAAAAATACTGAACTAAACCGCAACCTGCCCATAGGAAACCAGGTATTTAGGCCATCTAAGTTCAAAATAGTTCATCCAGAACATAAATAGTCGTAACAGCAAGAGTCTTAGCTGCCTATACTGAAGATGATACAATAAGCAAAGGATTTCCAAAATCATAGCAAAGATACTAAAGAAACCTACATAAAGCCAAGAGCAACAAGGCCGAAGAAAAATAAGAACAGGAAAGAGAATCAATCCTCTTCATAATCCACAGGAGCAGGTGTTGTAGAAGTTGCACTAGGGATCTCCACAGGGCGCTGAGCAAGAGCTTTAACCTCCTTTTCTAACCTAGAAAGATGAGTATATTGATGCAACCGCTACAAATTGATCTCTTGAATGTTCCTGTTAATGTCTGCAATCATGGTCTCAAGTTTAGAATCAGACTTAGGCTCTGCAATGGAGACAATGGCTTTAGCAAGAAGGCACTTAATGACCCAATAGGTGCACACAGTGTGCTAATATAAGGAGGTGCGACCCCTGGTATGACCAGGGTCCGGAGCAACACGCTGCATGTCTTCATCAACCAGATCAATCTGCACAGTAGGATGATCTAAAATCTCAGATTCCTAATTAAAGACCTGTTGACGAACAGAAGGAGGTATCTCGTGTAGATAAGTATGAGCCAAAGGCTCCAGGTGTTTTTCAAGCGGCTTACGTCCACGTTTCCAAGATGGTGCAGCAGAAGCTTGTGCACTGGAGCTCCCAACTGACTTATGGCCATGGCGAGCCATGGGAAGAGGAATGAAACTAGCAACCCAGGGAACATTCTGTCACCGTGTAACCCTAGCGCACGACACCTCTGCTACAGACACCAACACCCATGAGAGTAAAAGACAAGAGGAAACAAATGACAAGGAAGAGGTAAACATTCCGGGATAACATAATCCCACACCATCAACACAATTCCCAATAGAGCCTTGACAAATGAGCTGGACAGTCCAGCTAGAAGCAGCAGCATGTAATGATCATTTAAGAAAGAGGTTGGCAAACGTCCCATCGAAAAGCCACATAAGCCCGCTGCATGTGCCCACCACGTGGTGTTGGTACTGGTGCGGTAGATCCACTACCACGACGGCAACCCAGAGCCACGTTACCACGATCAGTGAAGGCACTCATGTAAGAGCCTATGTTCGGTGAGCCGCCCAGAGTTCGATGTACATCTCCAACCGAGCACAAAGAACCAGAGTCCGGAGAAGCATCACGCAGATCCTTTGTCAAGATATTATGTATAGTCGGCAGAACTTGCAATGACTCCTGACGTCATAACTCATCCACAGAGCCATGAGCATGACGACTCGCCCGATTGGCAAGAAAATCAACAGCCTGATTGCCATCTCGCCGGACATGAAGAGGTATGAGATATTCTATATTTCAAATTTGTTGTTGAAGGTCTTGGATAATTATGGCAGTTCGCCAACTTTTAGCAATAGAATCCCAATTTAAACCATGTATGAGTTTTGTGAGGATGCCCATCACCATGGCGGAATCCCCCTCAATCTCAAGCCGATTATAGTGTTCCCTTTGAGTAATCGCAAGGCCAACCTTAACAGCAAGCAGTTCTGCCTCATTGTTTGTAGCATACCCTAGCTCAGTGGCATAGACCCGCAGAGTCGTGCCTGAGCAATCCCTGAAAAAACCACCTGCACCAGCCTGCCCTAGATAACCCTTAGAAGCACCATTGTAGTTCAATTTAATAAAACCTGGTTGAGGACGAACAAACATATTATGAATCTGGGATGGTAAAGCCACCGGTTTCCAACAGGAAGGTGCCACCATTTCTTCAGCAAGATTAAGCTGATGAAGGATGTGCCGCTCTGAATCTGTAACCATCCAGTCCTCGTGATCCCTTATGTCAACCAAAATTGTCTCCCAAATGGCTTGCGTATTAAGGTGCCAAGTGTCCTGAGAAGGACGACAACAACCCTGAAAAATTCGACGATTTCGCTCTTTCCACTGGAACCAGAGGAGAAACCAACAACCAGAACCCATGCTCTGTTAACAACAGGGCTTTTATAATTCCCCTTACGCCATGTAAGAAGGGTCTGGAGGATGCTAGTGGCCTATCTATCAATTTGCTGAAACAATTGATGAACATTAGTCTAGAGACAGTCCATGATAGGACATGTGTTGAACAAGTGCTCCATGGTTTCAAAAGAGGAATGACATAACACACATTGAGATGGTCCACAAAGGCCTCGCCACTGTAATTGATCCCAAGTCAAAATGTGACCATGGCCAACTAACCATAAAAAATGCTCAATCTTCGGCCAATGCTTAAGGGTCCAGATTTTCTTCCATAACCGATTTGCAGGGATATCCGAATGGCAAGCTTGCAAGTGATACGCCTCCTGTATCGAAAACATACCCTTCGATCGATACCCCCAGCGCAAAATATTAGGGCCATCCTGCCAAAGAAGCTTTCGCGTACAAATTTCCTTATCAAAATTATGCCATTGCTGCATATGCGGGGCATGTGGCCAATTGGCCTTAGTTTTCCACTTTCACTAGAAAGCATTAGGTTCAAAGTCCCAATAATGTTGAACTGTCTGACAAGTAGAGCTGCGTGTGAACAAAAATATTTCTGCCAGGTCAAGCTGGGTGAACAACTTCTCCCGCTGCTGCCAGGAATCCTCCCAAAACCCTGCAAGAGAACCATCACGAACCTCCCAAAAACTATGTTGTCTGATGAGATGGTGATTTGCAGAGGCAAGATTCCATATCCCCAAACCACGTGGAATAGTAGAGCACCCGAGGCATGCTTTAACTGTAAGAGACATATGGTACTTACGAGTCCAAATATTCTGACACAGAGCGTCGCCACCTTGAAACCACCGCCACCATATCTTAGCACCCATAACTTGGTTGAGAATAAATGCATCTAGCAAACCAAGCCCACCATTTGATTTCGGTAAGATAAGTTTTTCCTAGGAAAGTAAAGACCACTTCCGCTTATCCTGAACACCCTGCCATAGGAATTTCGTAAAGAGACTAACAAGCTCTACATAGGTCTTATGAGGCAAACCATACCAGATAATTGGTAAATAGGAATGGCTTGAAGAACAACACGCAAAAGAATAACCCTGTTAGGCAGATTGAGGGCCCAAAAAGACCAGTTAAGCATACGTTGACGAAGTCGAGTGAGAAGGCCTGTCCAACAATGAGCTCTGGTCACAGTGTCCGAGAAGGGCATACCAAGATATTTGAACGGAAAGCCGCCCACAGTAAAACCAAGAGTGCGAGTAAGAAAACGCTGGGATTGAGGGGGCGTATTAAAAAAGAAAACATTGGATTTCTCCTTATTGACCAACATCCCAGAAGCTTGCATAAAAATATTTAGAAGAGCCAAAACCGCTTTACATTCCTTACATCATAATAAGATATTATTATTGTTGTTTCTTAGAATTAGATTCTCCATAGCCACAATATATAATTATAATTAAGAAAATAGCTCAATTTACCAATAAATCAATAAAACATAAATTGAATGAATTATAAACTTTAACACTAACTTGAATTCAATATTTATGCCTTAAGGGGTTATTATTTGAAAACAACTCCCCTAGCTCCCACTGTGTCCATGTTTGAGTCATTGGATCAAATGTTAGACTATTGAAATGTTTTAGGCCATTAGATCCAAAAGTAAATAGTTTTTTATATGTTTTTTATAATGTTAGTTTTTTTCTTTTTAATATGTTAGATTGAATTTAAATTTTGGTGACTTTTAAGTTAAAATATTGTTATTAAAAATTTGTTAGCTTTTAACCTCAATTTGACTATGTCAAATTACACAAAAAAAAATGAAAGTAAATTAAATAAAAAGATTGACATAATGTATTGAACATTTTAACTAGGTAAAAATACAATAAAAAATAAAAATAATAAAATAAAATAATAATAAACTATAAAAACAGCCCATGGTATTCATGTGGAATGTAGTTTATTTAAAGAGGGAAATTAAAATGGCCTAGATCAATCTTATCTCTCGATCTACCAAGAGCCAAGAGAGATCATATGTCTTGATATGAAAATCTCTTTTAGAGTAAAAAGAGAATTGATCCCTTTGATAAATAATATAGATCTAAACTAATTATTTAATAAAACTATTTTTAATTTTTTATAACCATTATTCTTTTAAAATTTTACTTATTAAAATATATCTGAATTTTCATACATCCAAATATACATAGTTTTTCTTGTTCTATATTATTTTTGTTACAACTATTTTATTATTCCAAAAATAAATGGTTTTTTTGTTATATATTATTTATGTTACAATTATCTTATTATTCATGAGTAGTATTTCTTAATATATATAAAATTAAATTAATAATGAAAAATTTTAAAATATGTGATCTTTTTTAAATTTCCAAATTATTTCATAGGACACGATTTATCTTGAGCAATAATGATGAACGTTCATAATTCTCATTTCTTAAATAACACTAAAATTACCTTTAATTACTTAATTGTAATAGTTTCTAACTACATAACAATTTGTAACTACATACATACTCTTTCGGATTTTTTTGTTTGTCAATGAATATCAAATTTCTTCCATTCAAAAAAACTATATACATATCTTTAATTACTTAATTGTTGCTAAAAAAATCTTACATGTTTTTTAACTTTATAACCATAAACAATTTTCATATTATATGATGTCAAACTTTACTTTTTATTCTGAAATTTTAAACAAAGTTTTTCACTACATAATTTTAGCTTTTATAAATTTTTTTATTTTTCAATTCCAAACAAAACTTACAAAAGAAAAAACCCACTCAGTCCTTACTGTAGATTATAGTTTTACCAAATTGACATTATGTAATTAACAATAGAGTAAGTTGAGACAACCCTAAGGGGTTTTTTGTACAAGTTTTATCATAAAATTTCCCTACATCTAATATATACTATAGAGTCTTCTGAAGAGAGAGTATATTCTAGTTTATAACCTGATCCACAATAAAAGAAAATGGCTAGGGATTTCACAAGTTATTATTTTATAACTTGATCCACAATCAAAGAAAATGGTTAGAGATGTCAAAAGTTATCATTCTCACAGTGATTTATTGACGTTCTCAATTGAAATGGATCCTATTAGATGCATGGTGGACAGAGAGACTAAAATATTCAAAATAGATATCTCTTATGGCATCCATATTGTCTACAAATCATCCAAATTTTCCATCTTACACAACAATTTATAACAATAACTGCTCAAATTACTCTCCAATTTTTGAAACCCCCACCCATGCTGGGGATATGACAGTGTAAAATCAAATGTTTTTGTGGTTCTTTTAAAGGGTTCATAAATAAAACATACAACAAGAAAGTCAATATTATGGTATAATAACTAATTTTTGAATCATTGTGACAAACAAAACATCACATTAGCTCACAGAATATATCTAATTCTATAAGGATCTGAGATGATAACAAAGTTTTAATCATGATAACTAGGGGACAACCAAAATTAAGTTGTAGCCACAAGCAAAAAATCACAACAACTCACAGAATATATCCAAGGTTGCAATGAAACCCATACATAGTGATGGACCTCATGGGAATTTTAGTGCACATAGAACACCACCCTAAAAATTCTATACTCTTGATTAAGTTAGAATAACCTAAGATGTCTAGATTGGATGTTGAGGTGGGTGGTACAATAATCGGGAATGCTTCTTAAAGGGTAAGGGAATTTAGATACTCTACCCTTCCACCAAAGCTATAAAAAGTAAGACTTCTAGATTATAATTTTACAAAATTGAAACTATTAGATTAAGAATAAGTTACAAACATCAGGTATTTAAAATGTTCTTGTGGTTTTTTTAAAGGGTTCATAAAAAAAACATACAACGAGAAAGTCAATATTGTGGTATAATAACTAATTTTTGAATCATTGTGACAAACAAAACATCACATTAGCTCACATATTATATTTAATTCTATAAGGATCTGAGATGATAACAAATTTTTGAATCATGATAACTAGGTGACAACCAAAACTAAGTTGTAGCCACAAGAAAAAAATCACAACAACTCATAGAATATATCCAAGGTTGCAATGAACCCCATACATAGTGATGGACCTCATGGGAATTTTAGTGCACATAGAACACCACCCTAAAAATTTTGTACTCTTGATCAATTTAGAATAACCTAAGATTTCTAGATTGGATGTCGAGGTGGGTGGTACAATAATTGAGAATGCTTCTTAAAGGGTAAGGGAATTTAGATACTCTACCCTTCCACCAAAGCTATAAAAATTGAGACTTGTAGATTATAGTTTTACGAAATTGACACTATTTGATTAAGAATAAGTTACAAACATCAGGTATTTAAAAAGAAATAAGAGGAAGGTACATGAGGGCCATGGTACTTAATGTGATTCTTTGTACTATTTTTATTTAAAATAGTAATTTGTATTTGTATAATTTTTGTAAATGAATATTGTTAAATGTGTTGTACTATTTTTATTTAAAATAGTAATTTGTATTTATATTTCTTTAAATGAATATTGTTAAATGTGTTGTGCTATTTTTATTTAAATAGTAATTTGTATTTGTATTTTTTAAATGAATATTGTTAAATGTGTAATTGAGTAAAATGTATTAAATTGATATTCTAATTTTTAATATATTTATTTAAAAAATTCAAAGTATGGTGAGTTTTGTTTTATTAAGCTTTACTCTAGATGTGCAGAGAATGAGTCTATCTCAAGTCCCAAACAAGATTCTTCTTTTTCTTCATATTCTAGCTTGCACCTTGACACTCCTCCTCTCCTCCTCCTTGCACAAATTTAAACTATGAGGCACAAGGTAGTTGTTGCATATAGGAACATTTAGATATGATAAGAATAATGTGATACTCTATTGTAATTGTCTCTACAAATGTGATGGCCAATGTGCCCTTAATGTCGAAAATTTCATGGTTAATGCAGTGTAAGCTACATGAAAATTTACAGTCTTGTATACAAGATCAAGAAAGCTATGCCCAATATCCAACACCATAGAGCAAGACATGTTCACCAATTCAACAATTTCTTCCAAATATCTTTCAGTGCTAGGGTTGTTTTCCCAATAAACTTGTTTTTATTTCTCTTGAACTGATGAAAGCCATCGTTGTTGCATATAGGAGCATCTAGATCTCATAAGAAAAGTGTAATACTGTGTTATAATTTTCTCTACAAATGTGTTGGAGTTGTTTTCTGAACAAAATTTTTTTTACTGCTCTTAAGTGATGAAATCCATCATTGTTGCATATAGGAGAATTTATCTCTTATCAGAAAAGTGTGATACTATGTTATAATTTTCTCTACAAATGTGTTGGAGTTGTTTTCTCAATAAACTTGTTTTTATTTCTCTTAAGGGATGAAATTCATCGTTATTGCATATAGGAGCATTTAGCTTTGGTAAGAATTGTGTGATACTCTACTATAATTTTCTCTATAAATGTGATGGAAAGTGTGCCATGAATGTTGGAAATTTCATGGTTAATGTAATATAAGATAAATAAAAATTAATTTCTTCTACACAAGATCAATCAAGCTATGTCGAGTAACCAACACCACAGAACAAGACATGTTCGCCGACTCCATAAATGCTACCAAATCTCTCTCAGTGTTGGAGCTATTTTTTCAATCGTCTTATTTTTACTGCTCTTGAAGTGATGAAAGCCACCTCTCCATACATTTTTTACTATCTGCACAAAGAATAAAAAAAACCAACGTCATATCAGTGATACTGAAAAAACAAGAACATGGCAGACACGAGGGACATCAGTGGTAAAGAACAATGTGATATTTTGAATATTTTCAAATATCATGAAGGAAATAATACATAGATGACTCAATAGGAATTGATCAAGATTAAATATGGAGGAACTGCACCAAAACAACCTTTTATTTTGAAGGTAGAAAATCACGATCTATTTCTTTATTCATGAGGCATTCATGTTGGCATGATCAACATTTAACTTAACTTCAACATATGCCTCATAATTTGTAAGGCTCAAGGAAGCAGTATTTCATTAATATTTTACTACGTGCTTCCATGGAAGAAAATTTTTATTTTAATTCCTCCAGGATGGCTCCTTTTCTGCAACATCTTATTTCTTTTAGGCTACTCTTTCCTATGTTATTTCCTTAGGGCATTTCTTTTGCAACATGTGGTGTAATTGCTAGTTTTACTTTAATTTGACTATATTTAAACTAAGTCGCATGTATTACTACAATGTAGCACTTGTTATTATTTTGTAGTATTAATAATAATTTAAGATATAATTATAATTTATCTAGCTTTAATATTTTTTAAATTTTAGTGTGATAGCTACATTTACTGCTAACTAGTTGGTTAACTAGTTAAGTGGATTTTATTATTTGTTAATGAAAAACTGAGACAATTAATGTTATTAATTTTAATAATAAAATTGTTATGGAAAAATAATTGGATAAGAAATGTAAAAAGTTGATGGTAAATGTTTCCAAGAAATTAAAAGAGGTTGGGGAATAGTTGGAAACAGTTACCTGCTCCTCTGAGGATAAAGGACTGATCCCAGTGAGGAGTAGGGGTTCTGTTGATGGATGAAGGAAAGAGTGAAGGATTCCTGAGCTAGTAACACACCAGTGGAAAACACTTAGAAATTTCCTGAAGTTTCTAGTACTGATTGGACTGGATGTCCTGAGGTCACAACAGAAAGAAAGTCCATTGTTAACCCGTACCGTTCAGTTTGGAGCACGGGGGAAAGGAGGACGTAATTTCCTCACTTGATGGTTGGGAGGACCAAAGCTAAGCTAAACCAAAAATACAGATAAGTACATATGCATTTACAAAATTTCTTTATAGATGTATTTATAGTATTTCTGTCACAGATTGAGAAAAAAAAATATTGTCGGAATAATCGTTTGCAGGATATAAACAGTGAGAAGTTAAGGTAGATTTGTACCATTATTCTGTTGTTACTATACGAGCAAATTTACATATGTTTTTCTTGCTAAAAGTACTATATGGGTTCCATCTGTTTTATATGAGTACATCTCTCTTCTGTAATTAAGTTAAGTGTTTTAGATATGAAAAGAATGGATAACTTTACAGCTTAAATTCTTTGGGATTATGAGTTATATAAGAGGAATGCATGTTCATTTAACATCACAAGTTCTAAATATTGTTCTAACTATAAACAATGATATAATAATGGAACTATCAAAGAGAAAGCTGAAGTATGCATATTTCTTTTATTATTTGTGATTTAATCAAATAACGGAATCCAAAATTAAAGACCAAGAAACAAGAATAGGGACTGAGAAAACTGTTAGTTGAGGGCTCGGGTAGAAACCCAACCCCAGAACTAGTTGTTTCTCAGGTACTCTCCTAAAAACTATACTCAGACAAAGTGTTTTGGTGGTCCGGACACCTAGAAACTACTACAAAACTCTTGCACAGTAACCTCAACAACGAATGAATTTTGGAGAAATATTTTTATACATCTAATAGTAGAATAAACCGGGAATAATCTAACAAAGAGTTGTGGAGAGGAATTTCTCATATTCAAGTAACTGTGTTAACAGAGAACTATTTATCTTTTACTGAAAATAAGGAGAGAAATGGCAGCATTTCTTATTATCATAGCCACGACCCAAAACACATGGAAAAAAAACAAATAGAACACATTTATAATGGATTCATAGAAGTTCAGTGGTAATAATCACATAAGGAGTGAAATAAAATGAAACCAAAGTTCTGCTAAACCATATTAGAAAAGAAATGGAAACCTTGCAAATATTACATAGTGTCAAGTAGTAAACAAATTACTTCTGCAAATTTAGACAGTATGGGTTTTACCGAGAAAAGAATAGAGCTAGAAAAGTTGTAACATTTAATTCCAAGTTTCAATTCCTCAAAGAATAAACCGCTTAAAACTTTACAAGGTTTCACCAGACTAAAAATTATAGTCGAATACCCTAGATACACAACTATAATACTCATTAAAGGAGCAGATAACCCTAAAAACAAAAGACTCGAAGTTTCCCATTCGGAAGCTGAGATAATATCTATGGAGTTATTCACACATTTGGCAAGATCCCTTAGTGCATACCTGGAAGGTTTCCGAGCAGAATTAGATTAGAATTTGAGTAGTCTGGACCCTGAAGTTTAAACGCTATGTGAAGGGTTTGCTCAAAGAAATCTAGAAGCATACATGTACAAAGCAGGAGGATTATAAAACTGGGTACAGTTACTATTAAGAAAACCGCTCAAGATTATGGCATAAAAAGCCAAGCCAGAAACGAAAAGCTTGAAGAAAATTTTACCTGTTGGAAGACGTTGCTCCTCTTTTGCTAGAGATGACTGGAAAATAGCTAGAGACTGGGTGAGACATCTTGATCTACAGAATAACCATGAAGAAAACCTGAAAACAGAAATAAACGTAAACTTGTAAATAATAAAAAGAAAAATTAAATGGTTACCTTGACTGTGTAGAGATAAGAAATTTAATGGGTTAGAGCCTCAGATTAAACTACTGCCAGAATGAAAATACTAGGTCAGAAAATGAGGGCGAATGTTGAAACCTCTTGGCCTTGGTGGGTTGGGGGTTTTGAAGCGGAGACCTTCAAACAATCCACCGGAAGCAAAACTCTCCATCGCACAAACGAACCAAGCATTAGGAGCTTGAGCGCGGAGGTAACAATGCATGGATGACAGCTAGGGTTGGCGTGGGGATCCATGCAAGCTTTCCCGCCAGATCCTAATCTGTCAATCCTTCCTAAGATGGACGGTGACAATTAAGGATGAGTTCCAGGAAACCTGTGAGAAATCTAGGAGTGATCCTATATCTGTCAGCCGAATTGATGGCCATGTACTTGGCATTTAATACCTTATCACAACTCATGCCTGTCAAAACTCGAAAGTTCCAGATCTCAATGTAGCCATTGTGGTGATAAACTTTAGATATAGTTTATTTCATATTTACATTCATATACAATTATGGTAAAGATTATAATTTTTATTACATAAAACCGACAGATAGACATCTAGCTAATACTTAAAGTCAAACAATTAGAGGTATCACTGTTAAGCGGTAGAGATCAGAATTGATAAGTATGGGATAAAAGCATTTACTTCATAAGTATATGTTAAGCTTAGGTTAGGATTAAATTTCTACTTTTATTTTTATATATATGAGTGTGACAAGTGGTATCAGAGCAGTGTTCCTACGCTGGGACCCTAAGGGTCAACTAACAAATCATGCTGTGTGAAAAATGATGCACAGAGAGAGTTTAGAAGCATAGTAGGCACATCATGAGAAGGGGCACAACGCGACAATCACCCCAAGGTACCAGGGAACCCCAAGCTCAACTAGTGATGAACCCAAAAATGCGGGTTCAGTTAAGTGTCGAACAACACCAACAAACTAGTAGGTTGCTAAAAGAACAGCAACATCAAACTAGTTTCATGTTGAATACAGTACAATAACTACAGGAGGAAATGGTGCATGTTTGAAAAGATAACGAAAGATTATTGCAAGACCAGGAAAAGATATTAAAGATCCTATCAGATAAACAAAATAAGGAGGTGGAACATCCAAGTACTGATAGAGGAATGCAAGAAGAAGATGAGCAGCAAATGAGAAACAACACCACTGACAAAGTGGAAAGAAGCTTATCCCAACGAGGCAAGAATAAAAATTATAATGAGGCAGAATTTGGAAATTTGTTAGATTAGCAAGAGGTTAAGAAGCAGAAGGTGGAGCTTCAGGGGGGATTTTGGAAAATTAAACCACCAACATTTGATGGTGAGGCTAAGGAGGTGGCAGAGGCATGGTTAATAAACATGAACAAGTATTTTCAGGTGTATGAATATAACAGAAACTTGAAGGCCAGATTAGCTATATATCAATTGAGAGAAAAAGCCACTTTATGGTGGGAAGAGGTGAAGAATGTTCGCAACATAGAGGAACAAGAGGTCACCTGGGAATCATTCCATCAATACTTTAAGGACAAGTATCTAACAGAATGATTCTATGATGAAAAATCTAAGGAATTTCATGACTTAAGATTGGGACAGATGACTATGGATGAATATATCACAAATTTCAATTCCCTATTACGATATGTTCCCTATCTTCAAGAGGAAAAGGCTAAGGTGCAGAGATTTCTGAGTAGCTTGCCAACACATATGAAGGATCGAATAGAATTTGTAAACCCTCGAACCATGGATGAATCCATTCATAAAGCACGAATGTGTTATCAGCAGTCCAAGGCTAAAGGGGAGACTGGCAGAAATTGGTCGCTGAAGAAAGGACAGAAAAGTAACTTGAATTTCAAAAGCGCCAAAAACAATAATTTGAAGAATTCTGCACGTAATACTGTTAGCAAATAGTTTGGAAGGAATCACCAGAGAACCAGATGGCCAGCAGAGGAAAAGCCTATAGAAGCATCCAGCAAGCCGAAGCAAGGGTAGGTGACTATGCCACCTTTACAGTGTTGGGGGTGTGGTCAAGCACACTACTACAAAAACTGTCCACAGCGAGTAAGAAATGACACAGTGGAAAACTTGCAGGAAGCCTCTCCAGTAGGTGATGTGGCGCGAAATATCCCTCATATCAATGTGGCGTTGGAGGACCGACAGGCAGATTATCAGCCAACAATGATTGAGCTGGAAGGTAAAATACTAACTCAATCAGTCTATTTTGGTAGACCCAGGTGCAAGTCTGAGCTATGTAAGTCCCAAAATAGTGGAACTATGTAAATTAAAAGAACAAAAATTTAAAAGTTCATGGCTGGTATAGCTAGCCACTAGAGCAAAATGAAAAATAATTGCCATAATTCCAAACTGTAGGTTGGAAACTTCAGAACAGCAGTTACAGGTAGATTTAAACATTCTTCCATTAGGGTCATATGATGTTTTGCTAGGCATGGATTGGCTAGAAAAGCATTGGACCTTAGTGGATTGTGTTAGCCATCAGTAAATTTTTGTCATAGCAAATGATGGCTAAAACAAGTCTTGAGCCTTCAAGAGATTATTTTCATAGAAAATTTCTCATTATTTAAGCCTTCTGGTGCTTTCCAACTTAAGAAGTAATATTCACTGCTGTTTCATTCAAAAAATCCACTAAGAAACCCTGTTGATATCAAAAGAGACTATTTATTAGGCCATTTTCCATCATTTTCTAAGCCTATTTCATTCATTTTTCCCTTTTATTTATCCTTCATTTTCCTCTGAAAAACCCCTTTTCTCCTTCTCATTTACCCTTCATATTCCTAAAAAAACTTCAAAAATCCCTTTTAAACCTATGAAAAACACCTTTTTATGGTTTTAATTACCCTATTTTACCTATCGGAACCTCAAAAAACACTAAAAAACCCCTCTTTTGGCCACAAAATGTGCCCTTTTATATACAGGCTTTAAGCCCCTGAGGGCTTAAATCTTCAGCTCCTTCTCTGTCATATGACCTGCACCCACGACCTAGCACTAAATCCTTAGCCTTTAGCCCTTTTTACTTTCTACCCCTGGTCCCTTTTTCTCCACAGAACAGCGCTTCTACCTTATCCCTAGCCCCCTTCTCTTACCTTTTATTTACCCCCGCGCCCCTGGTAAAATACATTCTCCTTTGTATTTTCTCCGCTATATTTGTCAAACCCTGCGTTAATCCTAGCCATAGATCTTTCCGATCCAACAGCGCTGAATCACCTCCCTCATCCCTCCTCCTAGCCCTTTTTCCCTGGCCCTTCACACCCTGCTTCCGGTCCCATACTCCTCCATCGGACCCTTCCCTTCCTTATTCTTTAAGCTCCCTTCCCTTTGTTTTTTCCCTTCCATACTTGTCAAATCTTGGAGAAACCTCAGCCATAGATCAAAGGCCTCAAGCCTTGATCTGACGGCCACCATGCGCCCCCTCTCACCCTCCATTCTCTCGACTAATATCTATCCATCCATCCTCACAATACATCTTCACCATTGATTCATCTGATCTAATGGTTCCCGTTTAAACCTGATCAAACAACCCATCGCACACACCCGTGCTACCAAACAAAAAACTCGATGTCAGCCGGGCCCTACCTTCCACCCATGAAACTATCTCCCAATATCTGTTTGCCACCTGGCCTCCACTTACTCCTATCCACCGATCAACTTCACGTTTTCGTGCTCCCTCCCCGCCGTCAATCTGCATCCCCGTAGATCAGACAGCTGATGCACTCCGACCACCAAAACCTCCCTAACACAAAGATTTAACGCGAAAACGGTGGTATTGGGGTGGACCCGTGTCGCCCCATAAATGATATCACGTTCGATATGCACAAAACCATTTACCACCTGATTGCCGTGCGAAAACCGTGAGTGGTTTTTTCAAAATGACCAATACACATTTTCACGCCAAAACCAAATTTGAACCCTGTTTTCACAGGTTTTCAGCTCTCCGTCATGGAATTTCCTCTTCTGCCCGCATATCCTACTCTTCTCGCCCTCCGCCAGCCTTTGCAAGCAGTCTATCCAACACCGCAGGGTTTTTGTTGGTTTTATGCAGGGTTTGATGGCAGTTTTTAAGGCGGAAACCCTTCCCATAGTCCATAAAGGGACAGGGCCGAAAGTCACCATCTCTGAAGCTGAATTAACGCAAAAAGGGAGCCTCTAGGGTGTAAAATCTAAGTTTTTTAATCAATGTTGCATAAACATTGGTTATCAAAATCAAACCCCCCGCGTGTTAAAGCCACCTGTCCACAACAGCAAAAGGAAAGGACAGTGGAGATTGAAGATTAAAGGATTAAAGCAAAGTAAGAAGATTTAAAGATTAATCCATAGTTTAAGGGTTAAAGACACAGTTTAAAAGCCCGAAGATGATTATAAGGTCTTAAAGCACAAATTAAAGGCAAATCAGTGTTTAAAGCCACAAAAGTAGACAGATCAGCAAAGAGAGCCTCCAAATGCCACATCAGTGAGGCAATTAATCCTCAAAATTCCACCTACAAGTTCATTTTCCTCGAAAGAATACAAATTGAATGCATAATCAGATATATTTGCGAAAGACAGCTCAGAAGTAATTTCCAACCTACCAAAAGACCCCAAAGTCAACAAAAGTGACTGAAGTTGATGAAATTTAATGTAAAATTGATTAAAACAAAGTTAAAAATCTGAAATCTTCCCCATAAGGCCTCCCAAAGGTCGAGAAGCATTTACTCTGTATTAATTGATTATTTGGACCTTCTTTCCACTCCACCTCCTCAAATTTACCTATATATATCATATGAGGAGTCTAGTATTATTTTTGGTTGAATACTCATTTAATGTAAATAGCTATTGAGGCTTCTGAAGCTCTGTTTTGTAATTGAAGAAAGATAGGCTGAGAAGAGAGTTTTGAAGCTGTAAAGACCCACTGGACTTGAAGATTGTAACTGGTTTAAACATCAAATATACAAGCTGATTTATGGGATCCTGGTCTATGTCAATGGTGATGTTTTTCTTACTGTAATTGTTACTTTTCTCATGTTCTCCATACTGTCCATTTTCTTTGATAAAGAATAGCAAATATAGATTAGGATTTACTACAAAGTACCCTATTTCTCACTGATAAATCTTTATCTTTATGTTTTCTTCTGATTGTGTTCTAAGGATAATTCGATAGAGTATAACCAGTGAAGTATTGGTGAGCCCATGTTTCCTGAGTACAACTTGAGATATTGTCTTTGAAAGTTCTTGAAAATTCTGCTAAGTAAATATTGAATTAGAGAAGTTATGGTTAGCCCTGTCCTCTAGTTTATCTCCAACAGTTGCCTTGAAAAGATCCCTTAAGAGTATGTCACAAGCAGGATAGGTTCAAAGTCCTTACCTGATCTTAGGCTACTTTTTATGTTCATCTTGAATGTTTTTCCTTTGACTATGCTGAAAGCATGCCAGGGTAAAAGTCCTTACTTGATCTCAGGCTATTCTTTGTTTTATCCTTAATGTTTTCCATTGAGAGTATGCTGAAAGCAAGCTAGATTCGAAGTTCTTACTTGATCTTAAGCTATTCTTTGTTTCCTTTGAGTATGTTGAAAGCAGGCTAGGTTAAAAGTCCTTACTTGATCGTAAGTTGCCCTTTGTTTTTCTTATATGTTTGCTTCTTTCACTACACTTTAATGTTCCATACCATAAATCAACTTAAAGAGATATTTTGACATAGATGACTTGCCCTATTGACCACTCTTGAAACCTGTTGTGCAATTAAATCCTTTTGTGACTCCATAGCCCAATGGATTGATACTGTTTCTTACCTATCCTATCAGCTGAACCATTATTTCAACCTACTCACACCTTTACCCCTCCAAAAATACTTCCTTCATTTTGATGATGTTCATCCCAACCAAAACAAACAAAACCCTCATACTTCATAGCTAGCCTAATATCATATCATAAGCCTTAAAGAAATATCTTTGAAAACACTTATATATAGAGGGATCCCTCTCTGAATCCAGGAGGGCTAGATCCTAGGATTCCAAAGTGGTTTTGATGTAGGCTCTACAGCGTTTGTTCTTGCCAATATTGCAAACTACAGAGACCTAACATAGTGGTGACCATACTAGGGAGAACAACATTGAGTAATAGATAACTTCAAAACTCAACGAACCCCTATTCCTAAATGAATAAAGTGTCACCTAGACTGGTTATTATTTATTGTTGATGGTGAACAACAATCAAACCTTGAAAACAAGGAAAAATATATAGAAATTAGCTGAATAAATCACTTATTCAATGGAGATTAACCCGATTACACATCAATTTCGAATTGCATGCATAACACATAATCTCATCTACAGTTAATTGTCACATGCGGAAAGAATAGAAGCGATAGCACATCCAATCATCACACACATTAACACAGTATGTATGGGGAAAGCTTATAGCTGAAAACCCTTCAGCTATTCTGTATATTATATGGAGAGAACATGCAGCAAATACATAGTACAATACTCCTCACAAGTACTCAGTACTATCTCACAAAGCTGCACACAAACTAGCTTCGTTTTGCCCAAGTCACAGGTTCAAAACACACCCACTAATTCTCTTCCTCTATTGCGCAGTCAAGGCTAGTCTAAATAGAGATCCAGGTTTGAATCTCACTGGCTTCAACTGCGCAATTGTCATTGGTAATTTCCTCCAAGTGTGGTGCAAATCTCATGCACAACTGATGTCGCAACTGATAGCTATCTCAACCCTTTCATCTACCTCTTTCACTTGTTGCCACTGAACTATCCATGCACTGAGTTAAACTGATGTTTAGAGTCCAAATATTATTAAGGGTAAATAATATTTGACTCTTCTATTTTTAGCCCGGCAGTCTAAAAATAGAAACCACCTGATATCTAAAAATAGAGGTCCATCTATTTTTACCAACATGACCAATCCTCCAAGAATAGTATACTGCAGCTCCCGGTCCATGATCCATATGTCTAAAAATAGACTTTTCGACAAAAATCACATGTGTGGTCCCCACCTAGTTTAGGTGATCACTTTCCAACTAGGATCAGGGAAGATGTTTCAGGAGGCCTCCTTCACTGTTTCTTGTTGCCATTTTCAACACTCCCTCTCAACAAGAAAGGACTGTCATTGCATGCGACATGCAACTCCATGCATTCACCATGTAACCTTCACAAGCGCCATGCAACTCCATGCATGTGACATGCAACTCCATGCATTCGCCATGCACCCTTTGCATGCGCCATGCAAACTCATGCATGCACCATGCAACTCCATGCATGTGCCATGCAAACTCATGCATCTGCTCTGCAACTCCTCTGAAACTGAATAGGCTCCAAACAACTCAATCAGTCTTGATGCATCTATCATCTATCATCAAAGTATTCAACTTCTGCTGGTACCAACTGCACATGTCATCAGGAACCACTGCGCTGTTGAACTCTTGCACCCATGCACTCTTGCACTTGCTGTCAACTCTGATCCGCGCTCCAGTATCTGACACTGTCACTTTGATTTGCCTGCATCACTCCAACTGATCATGCTACTGCTGCGCTGTGGGCACCTCGTATCCAGGTTCAATCCATGAGATCCACACCATCTCATGAATCCTGCCCAGAAATCTCCTCATGGGATTAATCATGCATGTCACCCCACCTCTCACCTGGTGGTATAGCTGCATCCACTCCCTCTGCCCATCTAGCACGAAATTTCTCTGCATGAGTGGTTTCTCCCACTCCATGATCCTCTTGTGGCTGCTCCACATCTCGAGGTTCACTATCTCCTGCATGCAAAACTTGCTCCCTCTCAAGCATCAATTGCATGTCTTTCTTGCCTGCATGCAACACTTGCTCCCTCTCAAGCTTCAGTTGCATGTCTTTCTCCTGCTTCCCAACAGTAGGAAGCTCCGTAGACATCCCATCTACTTCAAGTCTGTAGAGATTCTTTGCTCGAATCCCAACCTTCTTGACTTGTCCCGTTGCCTTGTGCCGAAGGAAAACTTTTCCTTCTCTAAAGACAACTTCATACCCTTTATCCTCTAACATTGCGGCTGAGATTAAATTCTTTGTTAGACCTGGTACATGCAATACATCTTGTAAAAGAATGATTTTACCTGAATCCCTCTGAAAGGTTATGGTACTAATGCCGGTCGCATTGTATCGTCCACCGTCGCCCAACTCAACATGCATCTGGAGACCTTTCTCCACCAAGTCACTGAAAAGATTTGCATCTCCCGTCATGTGAAAGGAAGCACCACTATCAATATACCACCCCGATCCCAATGCACTAGACAACATGCATGCGATCAATGAGAAGTCCAGCTCAAATTGCGAGGCAAGAGCCTCACCAGCTGCAGCTCCAGCAGCCTGCTTGTTCTTCTTCTTCTTTGGGCAATTTGTGGCGTAATGTCCATGATCGTGACAGTGAAAACACTTCACTTTGGACATGTCACGCTCTTTACCATCTACACCGGATTGAGAGTCCTTCTCCTTTCCCTTCCCCTTCCTTGCTTTGGCAGCCAAAGCGCAGTCTTCTTCATCAGATACCTTTGATGAAGATTTGTCCCTGGTATTCCTCCTGATCTCCTCTTGCATGAGATCCGACCACAGTCGCTCCCAACCAGGCAACTTCTCCCGACCATTGACACTATCTTGATAGGAATGCCAAGCCTTTGGAAGACCAAGGAGTGCCAGATCAACCAAGTCCTCTTCATCGACAGTCACCCCCACATTTCCCATCTCATCTCTGCATTGAGTGAACTTCGTGAGGTATTTTGAGATGCTGTCGCCTTTCTCCATCCTGATGTTTCTTAGTCTATCCTTGAGTGCCAACTTCCTTTGGTCGCTCTTGGTTTGGTATAGATCCGTCAAAGCTTTCCACATTAAATATGGAGAAGCCTTTCCATGCAGGCTAGATACAATATGATCCTTGACGCCCTCCAACAGGATCCTTCGACATTTCGCTTGTTTCTTTTGCCATGCATCGACAGCAGCAGCATCAGTAGGCTTTGGAATCTCTTTTTCCACGAATTCCAATAGCCCATGATCATCTAATACAGCCTCCATGCGGTCCTTCCATGCAACATAATTCGAACTGCCTTCCAAGGCATATTCTAGTCGCAACCCGATGAAAGACATTTTCGCCGCGGCACCAAGAACACAAATCTGCAAATTCGAATTTCACCACCAGCTGATAACTCAATCGCTTCCGATCTAAACTTGAGAAAAAATTATTTCCAAATCAGAGATTGACTGCATGGGCTTTTACCAGACCTTTCACTTTCCGAAGAAAGATGAATCCGGAGGCTATCTGGCCCGTATGCAGGCTCTGTCCGAGAAAATAAGTTTGCAATCACCGTAATAGATATTGAAAATTAATATAGCTACGATACCATGTAGAAATTGCTGAATAAATCACTTATTCAATGGATATTAACCTGATCACACATCAATTTCTAATTGCATGCATAACACATAATCTCTTCTACAATTAATTGTCACATGCGGAAAGAATAGAAGCGATAGCACATCAAATCATCACACACATTAACACAGTATGTATGGGGAAAGATTATAGCTGAAAACCCCTCAGCTATTCTGTATATTATATGGAGAGAACATGCAGCAAATACATAGTACAAACTCCTCACAAGTACTCAGTACTATCTCCCAAAGCTACACAAAAACTAGCTTGGTTTTGAACAAGTCACAGGTTCAAAACACACCCACTAATTCTCTGCCTCTATTGCGCAATCAAGGCTGGTCTAAATAGAGATCCAAGTTCGAATCTCACTGGCTTCAACTGCGCAATTGTCATTGGTAATTTCCTCCAAGTGTGGTGCAAATCTCATGCACAACTGATGTCGCAACTGATAGCTAACTCAACCCTTTCATCTACCTCTTTCACTTGTAAACGCGGGCTTGTCCATGCAGGTTAAGGCGATGTTTAGAGTCCAGAAATATTATTAAGGGTAAATAATATTTGGAAACTACATTCCTATTTTGCTTGGTGACCTCGAAATAGAAACACGATCTCTACGGAAATAGGTCCATCTATTTTTACCAACATGACCAATCCTCCAAGAATAGCATCACGACTAAGGTCCATGATCCATATGTCTAAAAATAGACTTTTCGACAAAAATCACATGTGTGGTCCCCACCTAGTTTAGGTGATCACTTTCCAACTAGGCTCAGGGAAGATGTTTCAGGAGGCCTCCTTCACTGTTTCTTGTTGCCATTTTCAACAAAATCCTTCACCTGGCGACTCCACAACTCCCAAAATACCATATGACTCCACTGGTAGAAGACTCTGAACTGGTTAACAAGATACAATGACCTCTTTTTTGATTCACAAACATGGATTCAGATATAGACCCAAGAGCAAAACGATTGGCCATGATGGAAAAAATGTTGTACATGTTTGGAAAGATAATGGATAGGTATAAGGCTAGTTTAAATATTGATGATCTAGAGCAGCCCATGCTTTTTTCAGATCAAGAACAAACTCAACCACCACAAGACCTAGACAATGAGCAAGACATGTATGATGATCAAGACTTTATAGAAGATTATGAGCAAGGTTACAGAGAAAACAATGAAGAAGGTTGTCAAGAAAGTCCTGACAGCATACCTCTATCTTGTATTGCACTATTAAGAGAACTTTACGACCAAATGCAAATATTAATAGTGAGCAGTGCTTTGAGGAAATAAGTAGCCACTTAGAAAATTCATAATCTGATGTGGAAGGAGAACTAGCACATATAGGGACTCTCCCTCTATGTCACAACTCATTTCAGATTACACAAGAAGAGTGGCATGCTGATAATGTAGAAGAAACAACTCATGAACCCTGTATTCAAATTGAGTATCACAACAATCATGAGGAGTTGTTTGAAACAGAAGTAGATCAGGAAACAGTAGAAAACCCTCAAGGTTTTCCTGCAAGCACAAGTGAAGATCCACTAGAAGAGGCTCAAGAAGACATCCAGCCTCAAAACCAGTTAACACAAGAGAAAGAGGACCGTTGTACTTCTGTCTATGCTAAAAGAAAAATCCCTCCTCTTTTGACAGAAGAAGAAATTGATCAAATATTAAACAAATAGCCAGCCCTCAAAACTTCATTCAAACAAAAAAATTATGCTCATCTACCTACTGAACCTTGTTTTCTTGAACCAGAAAATGAACTTGTAGATTAGCTTAAAGAAAACAAACTGATAACCCAATATGCTTGATTGGTGAGATTTTTTATACTCATGATTGTCCAATTTTTTATAAGTCTGATGATGATGACGAGCTTCAAACAGAAACTAATCATGCAGGGCAACCAACAGTTGATTGGTGTCATGAACTTCACTATCATCAGCTTGAAGGCAGCAATCAACCAATCCAATCCATCAGAAGTAGCTTTCACATGATTGGGAATCGGCAGTCTTTCAGCTCAAAGGTTGAGGAGGAAAACAATGAAGAATTTCTTGAGCATGATGAATATAAAAGACCTTCTCCTGAAAGGGTTAAGGTAATAAAAGATACCACTGCTCAAGAACATGATGATCTCTTCACAGAATACAGTCCACTGAATCAGAGCATACCAGGACTACAAGAGGACAATGCTGCAATATATGATGAGTCATCCAGTTCAGATAATAATGAAAATGCGGAAGAAGTTCTTTCTCAAAAGAATCTTAATCTTGATCCAGTGTAGGAAAAGGTAATCCTGGTTGAAACCTATCTTCCAAATATTCATAACCAGGCTTTATTTCAAGATCCCTATGCTGATTTCTTGAAGACATTTGAAGAAGGGATAGAGATTTTTAGGAGCAGTGTATCACCAAATGCAACAAAAATTTTAACTGCTGCCAAGAAACAAGTGAGATGGGAGTGGCCCTATCTGTCCAGCATGCTCAAACAGATGAGCAAAGACCAGTCATGGAACCATCTGATTGACTGGATGTACTGGAAAAGAGAATTTACCAGCTAAATATGTAAATATTTCAGAGTTAGATTAGGGTAGGTAGGAAAGTAATAAAGCTCAGCTTGTGAGCATTTAGGTAGTTTTCTTTTTTCTTCTTTTGAATTTGAAAAAATAAAAAAGTACAAAAAACAATAGAAAAAGAGAAAAGAGGGCAAATATAAAAGAAGAAAGGTACAAACCCATACCAAAAAAGAAAGGAAAAATTTGAAAGTGTGCAAGTCTAAATGCCACTACTTGAGAGAGCACTGCTATTTAGTCATACAACCTAATCATGACTAAGTAGATTTCAAATTACTGCTGATAGGTTAGTGAAAAATATTTTCCAAACAATTCAATCTTAGCTTATCAGTAGACTAGATTAGGATAGAAAAACAGAGGTTCAAACAAGCTTAAATCCTGAACCTCTAAGTTTGATGAAGAATGGCTCTAATCAGATCAAAACTTGATCGAAAGAGAAGAAAATAACTGGTTCTAATATGCTGAAAACTTGAACCAGCTAAAGAAGAAGAACATCTCTAAAAAGATCAAAACCAAAGCTGAAAGAAAGAAGGAAAGATATTCATAATTTTCAGATCTTAAGCCTTCACAATTTTGTTTTAAATTTCTGTAAATTTCAGTCTATGTGCAGCTTGTTTTTATGCCATAGTCTTACAACAAAACAGACATCTTAATCCTGGTTTGTTTGTTTTTAAATTTTTGTTTTAGAATATAGAGAATAAAATCTACCAGATAGTTTAATCCTGGCAGATAGTAGCTTATTTGAGAATTAATAAATTCAACTATTTAATCTGAACTCATGGAAGAAATAAGGGTAGATTTAGATTAGTTTCCTGCTTTTAATAAAAGAATAAAATGTTGATTTCAAAAGGTTTGCAAGTCCAAGTGCACCTTATGAAGAAAAAATGTTAGGAAAAGTAGGCTGTGTAGGTAGAATGTTTGGGAGAAATTTGTTTGCTGATACAAAGTATTGATCATCTTTTTAAGTAGCATGATCAAGGAAGAAAAGGTTTTCAATGGATAAGGCATAGGTCTACATTCTAGAGATCAATTTATGAAGTTCTTGACACCTCCAAGGAGCTGCCATCCCCAAGTGGAGCCACTATTAGCCATCATTAAATTTTTGTCATAGCAAATGATGGCTAAAACAGGTCTTGAGCCTTCAAGAGATTATTTTCATAGAAAATTTCTCATTCTTGAAGCCTTCTGGTGCTTTCCAACTTAAGAAGTAATCTTCACTACTGTTTCATTCATAAAATCCACCAAGAAACCCTGTTGATATCAAAAGAGATTGTTTTTTAGGCCATTTTCCATCATTTTCTAAGCCTATTTCATTCATTTTCCCCTTTTATTTATCCTTCATTTTCCTCTGAAAAACCCCTTTTCTCCTTCTCATTTACCCTTCATTTTGCTAAAAAACCTTCAAAAATCCCTTTTAAACCTATGAAAAACACCTTTTTATGGTTTTAATTACCCTATTTTACCTATCGGAACCTCCAAAAACACTAAAAAACCCCTCTTTTGGCCTAAAAATGCACCCTTTTATATACAGGATTTAAGCCCCTGAGGGCTTAAATCTTCAGCTCCTTCTCTATCATATGACCTGCACCCACGACCTGGCACTAAATCCTTAGCCTTTAGCCCTTTTTACTTTCTACCCCGAGTCCCTTTTTCTCCACAGAACTGTGCTTCTACCTTATCCCTAGCCCCCTTCTCTTACCTTTTATTTACCCCCACGCCCCTCGTAAAATACATTCTCCTTTGTATTTTCTCTGCCATATTTGTCAAACCCCGCGTTAATCCTAGCCGTAGATATTTCCAATCCAACAGCGCTGAATCACCTCCCTCATCCCTCCTCCTAGCCCTTTTTTCCTAGCCCTTCACACCCCGCTTCTGGTCCCATACTCCTCCATCAGACCCTTCCCTTCCTTATTATTTAAACCCCCTTCCCTTTTTTTTTTCCCTTCCATACTTGTCAAATCCTGGAGAAACCTCAGCCGTAGATCAAAGGCCTCAATCCTTGATCTGACAGCCACCATGCGTTCCCTCTCACCCTCCATTCTCTCGAATAATATCTGTCCATCCATCCTCACAATACATCTTCATCCTTGATTCATCTGATCTAACGGTTCCCATTTAAACCCGATCAAACAACCCATCGCACACACCCACGCTACCAAACAAAAAAGTTGATGTCAGTCGGGCCCTACCTTCCAGCCATGAAACTATCTCCCAATCTCTACTTGCCACCTGGCCTCCACTTACTCCTATCCACTGGTCAACTTCATGTTTTAGCGCTCCCTCCCCGCCGTCAATCTGCATCCCTACAGATTGGATGACTGACACACTTCGACCACCCAAACCTCCCCGACACGCAGCTTTAACGCGAAAACGGTGGTATTGGGGTGGACACGTGTCACCCCATAAACGATATCGCATTCAATACGCACAAAACCGTTTACCGCCTGATTGTCGCGCAAAAACTGCCAATGGTATTTTCTAAACCACCAATCCACATTTTTGCGCCAAAACCAAATTTGAACCCTGTTTTCACAGGTTTTCACCTCTCCGTCATGGAATTTCCTCTTCGACCTGCATATCCTGCTCTTCTCATCCTCTGCCAGCCTCTGCAAGTAGTCTATCCAACACTGCAGGGTTTTGTAACGTTTTTGTCGGTTTTATGCAGGGTTTGATGGTGGTTTTTAAGGCAGAAACCTTTCCCACAGTCCATAAAGGGACAGACCCGAAATTCACCATCTCTGAAGCCGAATTAATGTAGAAAGGGAGCCTCCCGGGTGTAAAATCTAAGTTTTTAAATCAATGTTGCATAAACATTGGTTATCAAAATCAAATTCCTCGCGTGTTAAAGCCACCTGTCCACAACAGCAAAAGGAAAGGACAGTGGAGATTGAAGATTAAAGGATTAAAGCAAAGTATGAAGATTTAAAGATTAATCTGCAGTTTAAGGGTTAAAGACATAGTTTAAAAGCCCAAAGATGATTATAAGGCCTTAAAGCACAAATTAAAGGCAAATCAGTGTTTAAAGCCATAAAATTAGAAAGATCAACAAAGAGAGCCTCCAAATGCCACATCAATGAGGCAATTAATCCTCAAAATGCCACCTACAAGTTCATTTTCCTCAAAAGAATACAAATTGAATGCACAGTCAGAGATATTTGCTAAAGACAGCTCAGAAGTAATTACCAACCTACCAAAAGCCCCCAAAGTCAACAAAAGTGACTGAAGTTGATGAAATTTAATGTAAAATTGATTAAAACGGAGTTAAAAATCTGAAATCTTCTCCATAAGGCCTCCCAAAGGCCGAGAAGCATTTACTCTGTATTAATTGATTAGTTGGACCTTCTTTCCACTCCATCTCCTCAAATTTACCTATATATATCATATGAGGAGTCTAGTATTATTGTTGGTTGAATACTCATTGAATGTAAATAGCTATTGAGGCTGCTAAAGCTCTATTTTGTAATTGAAGAAAGATAGGCTAAGAAGAGAGTTTTGAAGTTGTAAAGACCCACTAGACTTGCAAATTGTAACTGGTTTGAACATCAAATATACAAGTTGATTTATGGGATCCTGGTCTATGTCAATGGTGATGTTTTTCTTACTGTAATTGTTATTTTTCTCATGTTATCCATACTGTCCATTTTCTCTGATAAAGAATATCAAATATAGATTAGGATTTACTGCAAAGTATCCTATTTCTCACTGATAAATCTTTATCTTTATGTTTTCTTCTGATTTTGTTCTAAGGATAATTCAATAGAGTATAACCAGTGAAGTATTGGTGAGCCCATGTTTCCCGAGTACAACTTGAGATATTGTCTTTGAAAGTTCGTGAAAATTCTACTAAGTAAAGATTGAATTAGAGAAGTTTATGGTTAGCCCTGTCCTCTAGTTTATCTCCAACAATTGCTTTGAAAAGATCCCTTAAGAGTATGTCAAAAGAAGGATAGGTTCAAAGTCCTTACCTAATCTTAGGCTACTTTTTATGTTCATCTTGAATGCTTTTCCTTTGAATATGTTGAAAGCAGGCTAGGTTAAAAGTCCTTACTTGATCTTAGGCTATTCTTTGTTTTATCCTTAATGTTTTCCATTGAGAGTATGCTGAAAGCAAGCTAGATTCAAAGTTCTTACTTGATCTTAAGCTATGCTTTGTTTCCTTTGAGTATGCTGAAAGCAGGCTAGGTTAAAAGTCCTTACCTGATCTTAAGCTGCCCTTTGTTTTTCTTATTTGTTTGCTTCTTTCACTACACTTTAATGTTCCATACCATAAATCAACTTAAAGAGATCTTTTGACATAGATGACTTTCCCCATAGACTACTCTTGAAACCTGTTGTGCAATTAAATCCTTTTGTGACTCCATAGCCCAATGGATTGATATTATTTCTTACTTATCCTATCAGCTAAACCATTATTTCAACCTACTCACACCTTTGCCCCTCAAAAAAGACTTCCTTCATTTTGATGATGTTCATCCCAACCAAAACAAAGAAAACCCTTGTACTTCATAGCTAGCCTAATATCATATCATAAGCCTTAAAGAAATATCTTTGAAAACAATTATATATAGAGAGATCCCTCTCTGAATCCAAGAGGGCTAGATCCTAGGATTCCAAAGTGGTTTAGATGTAGGCTCTGCAGCGTTTGTTCTTGCCAATCTTGCAAACTACAGAGACCTAACAGACTATAAAGAAAAGATTATTTATTACAGAGTGCATGATGGAACACATAAAGATATTCAAGGAATCAAGAAGCCATTACAGTTACGTCCAAATACAACATCCCAAATGAATGAATTTATAACGAATGGGTGCCAGTTATATGCTATTCAAGTGGGGTATGCAGATTCCAAGGAGAAATCACCTATAATGGAAAATATATCTGTGGTGCAAGAATTTCTAGATGTCTTTCCAGAAAATATTCCCGGATTACCACCAAGGAGAGACATTGACTTTACCATAGAGTTAATGCCAGGTGTTTCTCCCATGTCAAGGGCTCCTTATAGAATGAGTGTGCCAGAACTAACAGAACTGAAGATGCAATTACAGGAACTGCTGGATAAGGGGTACATTCGTCCACTTGTGTCCCCTTGGGGAGCACCAGTGTTGTTCCTGAAGAAGAAGGATGGGACCATGCGAATGTTCATGGATTATAGGCAACTTAACAAGTTAACAGTCAAGAAAAAATACCCTTTACCAAGGATTGATGATTTATTTGATCAGGTGAAGGGGGCCACAATGTTTTCCAAGATAGATTTAAGATCTGGATATCACCAGATTCGAATCAAGGATGAAGACATTTGCAAGACAACATTATGTACCAGGTATGGACACTATGAATTTGTGTTGTTACCCTTTGGGTTAACAAATGCACTAGCAACCTTTATGAGGTTAATGCATGGAATATTCCATCATTTCCTGGATAATTTTGTACTTATATTTATAGATGATATTTTGATCTATTCTAAAAACTAGGAAGAGCATAAGGAGCATTTGAGGATTGTGCTGGAAATGCTAAGGAAACACCAGCTATACACTAAATTCAGAAAATGCGATTTCTTCAAAACAGAAATCTAGTATTTAGGCCATGTTATTTCAGCAAAGGGAATTTTTGTTGATCCAGAAAAGATCAAAATAATTATGGAATGGCGAGTACCCCAGAACGTGGCATATATTCGATCCTTTATGGGATTATCTGGATACTACCGAAGATTTGTTGAAGGATTTTCCATAATTTATTTTCCTATTACTTGTTTGCAGAGAAAAGGAAAAGTTTTCAAGTGGACTATCGAATGTCAGAACAGTTTTGAAAAGCTGAAACAACTTTTGACTACTGCACCTGTGTTAAGAGTGGCTGACCCAAGAAAATAATTTGAAGTGTGTACTGACACAAGTAAAGAAGGTGTTGGGGCAGTCCTATCTCAGGAAGGCAAGGTGGTGGCATATGAATCCAGAAAGTTGAATGATCATGAACAAAGGTACTCAGCATATGATTTGGAGTTAACAGAAGTAGTACATGTGCTCCGGGTATGGAGACACTACTTGCTGGGCAAAAAGTTTGTGTTAAAAACAGATCATAGCAGCTTGACTAGTTACTTCAAGTAAGCGGATTTAAACTAAGGACAGGCAAGATGGAATTCCTTCCTAAGTGAGTTTGATATGGATATTTAGCACGTAAAGGGAAAAGAAAATCGGGTAGTTGATGCTCTAAGCAGAAAACTACATGGTATATATGAGTTGTATTATAATCAGCTAGAAAATAAATTTTTGGAACAAGTGAGGGAAGAGGCACAAAAAGATCCAGAATACCAATTTTTATGGAAACAAATGGAGGAAATCAGAAAGCAAGAAAGTACATTTGAGTATGGAATAAATGCAGATCAGATGCTAACTAACTGAGGGAAAATGTACGTGCCTAATTGCATGGCTCTGAAAGAGTTGATAATGGATGAGTACCATCGCAGCAATTATGCAGGTCATCCAAGATACCAGAAAATGTTGACTGCAATAAGAAAGGTATACATTTGGCCTGGTATGTGTAAAAACATTGCTGAGTATTTAAGTAAATGTTTGGAATTTCAAAAGGTGAAGGTGGAGCATAAACATCCCGCAGGGTTTTTGCAGCCCATACCAATACTTGAATGGAAGTGGGAGGTCATATCCCTAGACTTCATTATAGGCTTACCGTGAACAACAAGACAAAATGATTCCATCATGGTGGTGGTGGACAGATTGAGTAAATCTGCACATTTTATACCTATGCAGTCTACTTATAAGACTGTATATATAGCCGACATATTCATGAAGGAGATTTTCAGACTACATGGAATTCCAAAGACAGTTATCTCAAACTAGGATGTTAAGTTTACGTCTGCCTTTTGGAAGACATTGTTTACAGGACTAGGAACTCAGATAAAATTTAGCACAGCTTATCATCCCCAATCCGATGGACAAACGGAACGAGTAAAACAAGTATTGGAAGACATGATGTGCATGTTGTTGGGGTTCCAGTGTTTTGGTCAGATTTGCAAGACCAAAAGACTAGACAACATCAAAACCACTTTGGGATCTCAGGATCTAGCCCTCATGGATCTAGAGAGGGATCTCTCTATAAATGCAAAGAATTATATATATCTTTGAAGCTCAAAATGAGGTATTAGGCTAGGTATGAAGCACGAGGGGTTTTTTAAATGATTTGGTTGTTTGTTTGGAGATCATTAACTGAGAAGGCTATGGGAGAAAGGAACAAAGTAGCAGGATGTTTCAGCAAAACCAAATAGGTTAAGAAAGTGCCAATCCATTGGGCTATGGAGTCATGAAACGGTTTAATTTACACAACAACTGACCAAGATTTTTCATAGGGAAAGTCATCTATACTAAAGGATCTTTTAGATAGATGGTGAGATGGAATATTAAGGAATGAAGGTGAAAGAATGAAAGAAACCCAAGTGCAGTCTGGAGATCAGGACAAATGTCATTTAAATCCAGACCTACTTTGACATGCTCAAAGGCAACTCTCAACAAAGGCACAAAGGTAGCTTAAGATCAAGTCAGAGGTCATTTAACTCCAGGCCTGCTTTCAGCATACTCTCAAAGGGAAAAACAGTTAGATTTAACACAGAGCAAGGCCTAAGATCAGGGAAGGACTTTTAACCTCCAATGCTTTGACACTAGCTTAAAGGGAACTTAGAAAGGCCAATCTGTTGGAAAAGGACCCCAGTGGACAGGGCTAACTCTAAATCCCCGGTATCCCAATTCTTCCAACTTAAACCCAGCAAGAACATCTAAGCAACAAACTCTGAATTCCAACATTAGTAAGCATGGGCTGGGCCAACAACTTTGACTGGTTAAATTACATGAATTTGTTCTTAGATTCACTATTAGTAGAAAACATCAAAGACAAGAAGAGTAGTGGGCATTAGGGTCCATGCAAGGGTATATCCTAAGCCTGATTTACTGATTCTTATCAAAGAATAATGGATAGTGTGATTAAAATGAAATAAGACAATGCAGTAAGGAAAACATCACCCGTAATATAGACCAGGATTCTGTGAAATTTGCTTGTTCAATTGATGTGCAAAACCAGTCACATACTTTGAGCTCAATGGTTGTTACAATCCAAACTTTTCCTCCCAACCTACTTAATTACAAACTACTAAGCTACTTTCCCCAATAACTCTTCTACAATCAAATGAATCCCTACAACTAATGACAACAACCTTTACAATATGTTCTTCGGGAGTTCTTATAGGATAATGAGTAACTGTGGTAGTAGATGTACATTTAATCGATTCATTAAGAAAGAGTGGAGGAAATTTTTGTGTCCACTCTGCTTAATGGCTCTATGTTGACATATTGGTACTTTTAGGCTGGTCTGGAAGTCTCTGTCAGGTTAACATTAACCTCAGATGTATCTTTGAAGTCTTCTCTGCCTGTTTGGTACTCTGTATTGCCTTCTGGAATAAGTAACTGGGATAGAAAGTCTGCAGGTCTTCCATGCCTCCACAACTGTTGTTTGACAGTCTTTAAGAAGCTTTTGTCAGTGTACTAACTGTTAAGGGCTCGAGGAGGCATGGAGAATGCTGTAGGAATTCCTTTCTAGAGAAAATACATTCTGCTGATGCTGAAAACACTGATATGACTCTATTGTGTGCTTTAGGCCTTATTAGGCCTCTTAATTCTCTTCACGATCTTTGCTGCGTCTCTATCCTCTAATCATGGGATTATAGGCAATAAATCTTCAATAAGGGGCCCAAATCCCTCAATTTCCTTCGCTGACGATTCTATGCTACTGCTATGGTGGTCTCTCTGCACACCTAGTCACAGTGGCCGTGACTGTAGAGACAAAGTGGATTTCTCACTCTGTAAACCTTGCACAATGCAATAAATATGTTAAATAAATCCAGGAGAGTGGTGGAGAATCGCTGTGGAGGCCTGTGGAAATGGTGGATGCAGATGAAAATATGTAAAAAACCATGCGGAATGCCGGTGAAAATGGAGCTGATGAAAGTTTGGTGTAAAGAGGGTCGCAGACCATTAGATTAGATGGACAGATGAGATCAACGGTCAGGATTTACTGTGGAGGAAGGTTAGACAGGAGAAATAAAGTTTAATGTTAAAACCCAAAGTTTAATGTTTGGGTGAATTACAAAGAAAAACAATGAAAATGAATGAAAGTCGAGCACCTATGGTGGTGGGACCCGGCGGGCGGAGGGCGATTAATATGGACCGTTGGATCTCAGGAGGAGATTAACGGTGGGGATTAAACGATGAGGCTTTCGGAAGCCAAAGGGGAAAAGTGGTTTTAGTGGAAAAATCGCTGGTGGTATTCATGCGGGGTCAAAGGCGGTAAGCTGATTTCCAAAAAAAAAAGCGATATGCTTCGCTGCTTGACACATGGAATTTCAAAACCACCTATTTCTCGTTTTTTTGGAACGTTAACGTGAAAATGAATATCAGCAATTGGATGAGGGCGCTGTGATCGGACAGTGCGGGTTTCTGCACGAAAAAGGTAAGATGCACGGTTGGTTAGGTGGGGGAAAGCCAAAGGTGGGTTAGATCTCAACTGTCGGATCTATAGGATGGATGGTCAGGATTAAAAGATGGAGCATGGAGGCAAAGGGGTATGTGAACAAGCGGGATGAACAAGGGTTGTTGGATCTAAAGGTATCAACGGTGGAGATCTGACTAGAGGGGGAAAGACGGGGGAAAATGAGCGGAGTGAGAAGTAATCTAGACCATTGGATCTGAATGGATGAATGGTTAGGATCCAATTGGGGCTTGCAAATCAGGAAAGGTCAAATGTGATGTGCGATTGTGCGAGAGCCGTCGGATCTGACTGGAAGATCAACAGTCCATATGTGATTGGAGGGGTGAATGGGGAGAAGCGATGAGCTGGGTGCGATTAGTGCTGGGCCGTCGGATCTATACAAATCAACGGCTAATATTAATGCGGAGGTCTATAGACCAAACATTCATTGCATCGGAAGATTTCAATTTACAAAGGAAAAAGCGCTCACAACCAATTCTGATTGTGATTAGCACTCGGGGCCTTAGTGCTTGGTTCTGGGTGCGGGTTATATGGTGGGGAAGGCGTTAGGGGCTTAGCCGAAAGGGGCTTAGGCCTATAATGTAAAAAAGGGGATTTTGGCTTAAATTTAGTGTTTTTTAAGGCCAAATGGGGGTTTCGGTAGAGGGAAAAAAGGGGTTTTAAGCCAAACAGAGGACGATTGTAAGGCTTAAAGGGGAGTTAGGATGATTTAGAGGGTTAATGAGGGATTTTGGAGGAATTTTAAAGCGGAAGAAGGTGTTGAAAACAAAGGCTTTGTGGGAATGAAATAAGGGGGAAAAGAGGCCTTTTTGAGCAAAATTCTTTCACAGATAGTGAGGCTTTTGAAATGGAAACAGTAGTGAGGATTTTCCAAAGGGAAAAGACACAAGGAGGCTTCAAGAATGATATGTTTTCAGAGGAAATGTATTTCTTGAAGGCTCAAAAACATTTTAGCTGCCTGTTTTCTTGTCAAAAAATTCATAGGTGGCTAACAGTGGCTCCACATGGGGATAGCATTTTCTTGAAGGCGTCAAGAACCTCAAAAAATAATCTTTGGGAGTAGGCCAAATGCTTTATCCTTGACCATCCTTTTTCTTTCTTTAATAAGCTACCACAATCATGAAGACATCATATCAGCAGTAATATTCTCTCAAATAAATACCTACCCATACTATTGTCCTAACATTTTTTCTTCTGGGTGTATTTGGACTAGCAGACCCTTTACATCATCAATTTTTTACAAACAAGAAAATAAACCTATTTTACTGCTACCCTTATTACTCCATGAGACCAGATTAAACTGTCGGCCTCATAGTTTCTCTACCTAAACTATATCTGCTAGGATTAAACTGTCTAGAAAATTTCTTCTCTACATTCTAAGACAGAAATTGAAAACAGTCAAACCAAGATTAGACTGTCTGGCTTGCTGTGGGCCATGGAATAAAGACAAAACTGCTCATGGGCTGAAATTTGCAGAAAATAAAAACAACTATCTAAATGCTCACAGACTAAGCTTTATTGAGATTTTCCTACCTACCCTACTCTAACTTTAAATATTTACATGTCTAGCTTATAAACACCCTTTTTCAGTACATCCAGTCAATCAGATGATCCCATGACTGGTATTTTCTGCTCATCTCTTTGAGCATGCTGGATAGGCAGGGCCACTCCCAATCTCTCTGTTTTCTAACAGCAACTTTGAAAATATTTCTTGTTATCTGCAACAAGCTGCTCAAAATGGCCTTTGATCCTTCTTCAAATGTTTGCAGGAAATGAGCATAAGGATCATGAAATGATACCTGGTTGTGCATATTTGACAAGTGGTTTTCAACCAGGGCTGTTTCCTCTACCACTGGATCAAGAAAAAGACTCTCTTGAGAAAGAGAATCTCCCTCATCTTCTTCATTTTCTAAACTGGAGGACTCATCATATATGGCAGTGTTGTCCTCTTGTAGCTCTGAGGCATTCTGATATGATGAGCTGGACTCAGTGAAAAGATCACTGTATTCTTGAGCAGGGGTTTGTTCTATTGCTTCCTCTTTTACAAGAGAAGGCTCTTTGTTTTCATCCTGCTAAAAAATTTCTTCCTTATTTTCTTCTTCTCACTGTGAGATGAAAGGTTGTTGATCTTCAATCATATGGGAACTATCACTGATGATTAGAGGTGTAACAGAGCGAAAATTCGATGAATTGTCATCTATTACAAGACTTTCATAACTTTCTCCATCAGTGTCATAAACAGCCTGACTTGGGTCATTACTTTCTTGAAGCTGATGGAACTGAATTCCCTTCCACAAATCTGTTAATGACGGCTCTGCAAGATCATCTTCTGTTTGGAGAACATCATCATCAGATAGATCAAAAATAGGAAAATCATTGAAGTAAGTAATGTTACCAAGCAAACATACTAGATTATCAGTGAGTATTTCTTCATTTTGATTTACAGGGGAGCTTTCTTGATCTTCATAATCAAACTCAACATATGAATGGGCAAGAGTGTATGTTCTATAAAAGACCTCAGGAGTAGGCTATCTATTCATGATCCGATCTATCTCTTCTTCTGTCAAAGGGGAAGATTTTCTTGTGTTTCTTTGAGCAGAAGTGCAGCAGCTCTCTGTTTCTTGTATTGGCTGATTTGGAGGTAGGATGTCTTCTTGGGCCTCTTCTAAGAGATCTTTACTTGTACCAGCAGGTAAACCTTGAGGATTCTCTAATGTTTCCTGATCTTTTTCTGTTTCAAACAAATCCTCATGAACATGATAATATTCAGTTAGAAAACCAGGCTCATGAGTTGTTTCTTCTTCCACATCAAATTCTGCATCTTCTATGTGGTTTCTTGTTTCCTCAAAACAGCATTCCCTATTAGCTTTTACATTTGGTCATGACATTCTCTTATCAGCATATTACAAGACATAGGTAAGCGATCAAGCATTTCTTGATCACTTCCCTCTTCATCTTCTATAGATTCTTGAGAATCATACATGTCTTGCTTATCATCTAGGTCTTGAGTTTGTTCTTGCTCTGGAAAATGCATGGGCTACTCTAGATAATCATAATTTGTATTTAAATTAGCCACATACATCTCCACTACTTCACCAAATCTGTTCACCAGTCTTATAAGTTTATCCTCTAAAGCATTTATCTTTGCTTCTTGATCCATATTTGGATCCATGTTTGTACACAGAGGTCACTGTATCTTCTCAACCAGTTCAGGGTCTTCTACCAGTGGAGTCATTTGGTCCTTTAGGAGTTATAGAGTGTGGAGTCGCCAGGTGGATGAATTTGAAAATTTTGGAGTAGGCTGCTGTCCACCATCAGCAATAAAATACCAATCTAAAGGCTATTGGTCTGATGTGTTCCCCAGTATGGTCACCATTATGTTGGGGTTCCAGTGTTTTGGCCAGATTGGCAAGACCAAAAGACTAGACAACATCAAAACCTCTTTGGGATCCTAGGATATAGCCCTCCTAGATCCAGAGAGGGATCTCTCTATAAATGAAAAGAATGATATATATCTTTGAAGCTCAAAATGAGGTATTAGGCTAGGTATGAAGCACGAGGGGTTTTTTAAATGATTTGGTTGTTGGGTTGGAGATCCTTAACTGAGAAGGCTATGGGAGAAAAGGAACAAAGTAGCAGGATGTTTCGGCAAAAGTAGATAGGTTAAGAAAGTGCCAATCCATTGGGCTATGGAGTCATGAAAGGATTTAATTTACAGAACAGCTGACCAAGTTTTTTCATAGGGCAAGTCATCTATACTAAAGGATCTTTTAGATAGATGGTGAGATGGAACATTAAGGAATGAAGGTGAAAGAATGAAAGAAACCCAAGTGCAGTCTGGAGATCAGGACAGATGTCATTTAAATCCAGACTTGCTTTGACATGCTCAAAGGAAACTCTCAATGAAGGCACAAAGGTAGCTTAAGATTAGGTCAGAGGTCATTTAACTCTAGGCCTGCTTTCAGCATACTCTCAAAGGGAAAAATAGTTAGATTTAACATAGATCAAGGCCTAAGATTAGGGAAGGACTTTTAACCTCCAATGCTTTGACACTAGCTCAAAGGGAACTTAGAAAGGCCAATCTGTTGGAAAAGGACCCCAGTGGACAGGGCTAACTCTAAATCCCCGGTATCCCAATTCTTCCAACTTAAACCTAGCAAGAACATCTAAGCAACAAACTCTGAATTCCAACATCAGTAAGCATGGGCTGGACCAACATCTTTGACTGGTTAAATTACATGAATTTGTTCTTAGATTCACTATTAGCAGAAAACATCAAAGACAAGAAGAGTAGTGGGCATTAGGGTACCATGCAATGGTATATCCTAAGCCTGATTTATTGATTCTTATCAGAGAATAATGGACAATATGATTAAAATGAAATAAGACAATGCAGTAAGGAAAACATCACCCGTAATATAGACAAGGATCCTGTGAAATTTTCTTGTTCAATTGATGTGCAAAACCAGTCACATACTTTGAGCTCAATGGCTGTTACAATCCAAACTTTTCCTCCCAGCCTACTAAATTACAAACTACTAAGCTACTTTCCCCAATAACTCTTCTACAATCAAATGAATCCCTACAACTAACAACAACAACCTTTACAATATGTTCTTCAGGAGTTCTTATAGGAGAATGAGTAACTGTGGCAGTAGATGTACATTTAATCGATTCATTAAGACAGAGTGGAGGAAATGTTCGTGCCCACTCTGCTTAATGGCTCTGTGTTGACATATAGGTACTTTTAGGCTGGTCTGGAAGTCTCTGTCAGGTTAACATTAACCTCAAATGTATCTTTGAAGTCTTCTCTTCCTGTTTGGTACTCTATATTGCCTTCTGGAATAAGAAACTGGGATAGAAAGTCTGCAGGTCTTCCATGCTTCCACAACTGCTGTCTTACAGTCTTTAAGAAGCTTCTGTCAGTGTACTAATTGTTAAGGGCTCAAGGAGGAATGGAGAATGCTGTAGGAAGTCCTTTCTGGAGAAAATACATTCTACTGATGCTAAAAACACTGATATGACTCTGTTGTGCGCTTTAGGCCTTATTAGGCCTTCTAATTCTCTTCACGATCTTTGTTGCGTCTTTGTCCTCTAATCATAGGATTATAGGCATTAAATCTTCAATAAGGGGCCCAAACCCCTCAATTTCCTTCGCGAATGATTCTCTACTGCTGCTATGGTGGTCTCTTTGCACACCTAGTCACGTTGGCCGTGACCGTAGAGATAGAGTGGATTTCTCACTCTGTAAACCCTGCACAATGCAATAAATTTGTTAAAGAAATCCAGGGGAGTGGTGGAGAATCGCTATGAAGGACTATGGAAATGGTGGCAGAAATGGTGGATGCAGATGAAAACAGGTAAAAAACCATGCAGAATGGTGAAAATGGAGCTGATGAAAGTTTGGCGTAAAGAGGGTCGCAAACCATTGGATTAGATTGAAAGATGAGATCAATGGTCAGGATTTACCATGGAGGAAGGTTAGACGGGAGAAATAAGGTTTAATGTTAAAACCCAAAGTTTAACGTTTGGGTGAATTACAAAGAAAAAAAATGAAAATGAATGAAAGTCGGGCGCCTATGGTGGTGGGACCCGGCGGGTGGAGGGCGATTAATATGGACCATTGGATCTCAGGAGGAGATCAACGGTGGGGATTAAACAATGAGGCTTTTGGAAGCCAAAGGGGAAAATTGGTTTTAGTGGAAAAATAGCTGGTGGTATTCGAGTGGGGTCAAAGGCGGTAAGCTGATTTCCAAAAAAAAAACACGATATGCTTCGCTGCTTGACACGTGGAATTTCAAAACTGCCCATTTCGCGTTTTTTTGGAACGTTAACCTTCAGGCGTGAAAAAAACGCAAAAATGAATATCAGCGGTTGGATGAGGGTGCTGTGATCGGACGGTGTGGGTTTCTGCGTGAAAAAGGTAAGATGCACGGTTGGTTAGGTGGGGGAAAGCCAAAGGCGGGTTAGATCTCAGTCATCGGATCTATAGGATGGACGGTCAAGATTAAAAGATGAAGCAGGGAGGCAAAGGGGTATGTGATCTAAAGGGATCAACGGTGAAGATCTGACTAGAGGGGGAAAGACGAGGTCAAATGAGCGGAGTGAGAAGTAATCTGGACCATTGGATCTGAATGGATGAACAGTTAGGATCCAATCGGGGCTTGCAAATCAGGAAAGGTCAAATGTGATGTGCGATTGTGCAAGAGCCATCGGATCTGACAGGAAGATCGATGGTTAGGGGCTTAGCCGAAAGGGGCTTAGGCCTATAATGTAAAAAAGGGGATTTTGCCCTAAATTTAGTGTTTTTTAAGGCCAAATAGGGGTTTCAGTAGAGGGAAAAAAGGGGTTTTAAGCCAAACAGAGGACGATTGTAAGGCTTAAAGGGGTGTTAGGATGATTTAGAGGGTTAATTAGGGATTTTGGAGGAATTTGAAAGGGGAAGAAGGTGATGAAAACAGAGGCTTTGTGGGAATGAAATAAGGGGGAAAAGAGGCCTTTTTGAGCAAAATTATTTCACAGATAGTGAGGCTTTTGAAATGGAAACAACAGTGAGGATTGTCCAAAGGGCAAAGACACAAGGAGGCTTCAAGAATGATATTTTTTTAGCGGAAATGTATTTCTTGAAGGCTCAAAAACATTTTAGCCACCTGTTTGCTTGTCAAAAAATTCATAGGTGGCTAACACATGTATGTAATGCCATAACCAACTAAATGGGAAGACTATTTGCACCTAGTCAAATTTGCTCACAACAATGGCTATCAGGAGTCCTCGAAGATGAGTCCTTTTGAGACCTTGTATGGGAGGCAGTGTCGCACACCCATAAATTGGAGTAGCCCAGAGACAAAATTAATGTTGGGACTCGAGATGCTTGCTGAAATGGAATTAGAAGTAAAGAAGATAAGACAAACTCTGAAGGTTGCACAAGATCGGCAGAAGATCTATGCAGATAAAAAGAGGTCTTATCGGGAATACGAAGTGGGAGGTCATGTATATGTGAGAATTAAACCTAAGAGGAGTACCTTACGGTGGATCTCTTGTGCCAAATTGGCTCCCAAGTTCTGTGGAACTTTTCAAATTCTGGAGAGGGTAGGTCCCGTGGCCTATAGGCTGGCTTTACCCAGTCACATACGCATACACAATGTGTTCCACATGTCCCTGTTGAAGCGTTATGTACATGATTCAAAGCATGTAATACATTGGCAAAATATACAAGTAAGATAGAATTAAGGAAAACCTAACTTGATATATGTTTTATTTATGAAAACTTGACAAGACACCTTGTTGCTCGTAGGTAGAACCAGACGGTGAGTTTCTGGTCGAGCCACAACACATACTTGACCTAAGGGAAATCATGCTCCGCAAATGAGTCATCACCCAGGTTAAAGTGCAATGGAAGCACTTTGGCCCGGATGAGGCTACTTGGGAGGATGAAAAATTTGTGCGCGAGGCTTACCCAGAACTATTTTATGAGGTAGAGTGAAACACCGAGGACGGTGTTACTTCCAGGGGGGAAGTTGTGATAGCTACATTTACTGTTAACTAGTTGGTTAATTAGTTAAGTGGATTTTATTATTTGTTAATGAAAAACTAAGACAATTAATGTTATTAATTTTAATAATAAAGTTGTTATGGAAAAATAACTGGATAAGAAAAGTAAAAAGTTGATGGTAAATGTTTCCAAGAACTAAAAAGAGGTTGGGGAACAGTTGGAAACAATTACCTGCTCCTTTGAGGATAAAGGACTGATCCCAGTGAGGAGTAGGGAATCTGTTGATGGATGAAGGAAAGAGTGAAGGATTCCTAAGCTGGTAACACACCAGTGGAAAACACTCAGAAATTTCTTGAAGTTTCTGGTACTAAATAGACTGGATGTCCTGAGGTCACAATAGAAAGAAAGTCCACTGTTAACTTGTATCGTTCAGTTTGGAGCACGGGGGCAAGGAGGACGTAATTGCCTCACTTGATGGTTGGGAGGACCACAGCTAAGCTGAACCAAAAATACAAATAAGTACTTATGCATTTACAACATTTCTTATAAATGTATTTACAGTATTTCTGTCACAAATTCAGAAAAAAAATACTGTTGAAATAATCGTTTGTAGGATATAAACAGTGAGAAGTTAAGGTAGATTTGTACCATTATTCTGTTGTTACTATACAAGAAAATTTACACATGTTTTTCTCACTAAAGTTACTAGATGGGTTCCATTTATTTTATATGAGTACATCTCTCCTCTGTAATTAAGTTTGAGTGTTTTAGATACGAAAAGAATGGATAACTTTACAGCTTAAATTATTTGGGATTATGACTTATAAAAGAGGACTGCATCTTCATTTAACCTCACAAGTTCTAAATATTGTTCTAACTATAAACAATGATATAAGAATGGAACTGTCAAAGAGAAATTTGAGGTATGCATCTTTCTTTTATTATTTGTGATTTAATCAAATAACGGAATCCCAAATTAAAGACCAAGAAATAAGAATAGGGATTGAGAAAACTGTCAGTTGAGGGCTCGAGTAGAAACCCAACCCCAGAACTAGTTTTTTCTCAAGTACTCTCTTAAAAACTATACTCGGAAAGAGTGTTTCGGTGGTCCGGACACCCAGAAACTACTACAAAACTCTTTCACAGTAACCTCAACAACGAATGAAATTTGGAGAAATATTTTTATACATCTAATAGTATAACAAACCGGGAATAATCTAAAAAAGAGTTGTGGAGAGTAATTTCTCATATTCAAGTAACTGTGTTAACAAAGAACTATTTATCTTTTACCGACAATAAGGAGAGAAATGGTAACATTTCTTATTATCATAGCCATGACCCAAAACGCATGGAAAAGAAACAAATAGAACGCATTTATAACGTATTCATAGAAGTTCAGTGGCAATAATCACATAAGGAGTGAAATAATACGAAACCAAAGTTCTTCTAAACCATATTAGAAAAGAAATGGAAACCTTGCAAATATTACATAGTGTCAAGCAGTAAACAAATTACTTCTGCAAATTTAGACAGTATGGGTTTTACCCAAAAAAGAAGAGAGCTAGAAGAGCTCTAGCATTTAATTCCAAGTTTCAATTCCTCAGAGAATAAACCGCTTAAACTTTACAAGGTTTCACTAGACTAAAAATTATAGTCGAATACCCTAGATACACAACTATAATGCTCATTAAAGGAGCCGATAACCCTGAAAACAAAAGACTCAAAGTTTCTCGTTCGGAAGCTGAGATAATATCTATGGATTTATTCACACATCTGGCAAGATCCTTCGGTGCATACCTAGAAGATTTCCGAGCAGAATTAGATCATAATTTTAGCAGTCTGGACCCCGAAGTTTAAACGCTAGAGATGACTGGAAAATAACCAGAGAGACTGGGTGAGACATCTTGCTCTATAGAATAACCATGAAGAAAACTCAAAAATAGAAATAAACGTAAACTTGTAAATAAAAAGAAAAAAGAAAAATTAAATGGTTACCTTGACTGTGCAAAGATAATAAATTTAACAGGTCAGAGCCTCGGATTAAATTGCTGTCGGAATGCAAATACCAGGTCAGAAAATGAGGGCGAATTTTGAAACTTCTCGGCCTTGATGGGTTGGGGGTTCTAAAGCGGAGACCTTCAAACAATCCACCAGAAGAAAAACTCTCCATCGAACAAATTAACGGAGCATTAGGAGCTTGAGCGCGGAGGTAACAATGCATGGATGACAGCTAGGGTTGGCGTGGGGATCCATGCAAGCTTTCCCGCTAGATCCTAAACCGTCGATCCTTCCTGAGATGGACAGTGACAATTAAGGATGAGTACCAGGAAACCTATGAGAAATCTGGGAGTGATCCCATATCCGTCAGCCGAATTGATGGCCATGTACTTGGCATTTAATACCTTATCACAACTCGTGCCTGTCAAAACTCGAAAGTTCCAGATCTCGATGTAGCTATTGTGGTGATAAAACTTTAGAAATAGTTTATTGCATATTTACATTCATATACAATTATGGTAAGGATTATAATTGTTATTACATAAAATCGACAGATAGACATCTGGCTAATACTTAAAGTCAAACAATTAAAGGTATCATTGTTAAGTGATAGAGATCAGAATTGATAAGTATGGGATAAAAGCATTTACTTCATAAGTAGATGTTAAACTTAGGTTAGGATTATTTTTATTTTTTTAAATATATATGTGTGACATTTAGCAAAATGGCATATATCATATAATAAATGTAAATATTTTAAGACTTATTATAGATTGAATCCTATCCATTTTTACCAATTATTTAAATCATATAATTATTCTTATTATAAAAATATTTAAACTTTTAAATATAAAAGTATTACATATTATTTTTTATATTAATTATTAAATATACAAGTATTACATATCATTTTTCAAATATTAATTGTTATACGTGTTGTGGAAAAGATATTTTATCTTACAAATAAAAGGACTATGTAGTATTTTAAAATATAACTTGATTGTAAATTTATAATTATATTATTATCATTTTTATAGAATAATTTATTAATAATATATAAAAATAACATTGATATATAATATAATTCACATAAATCTATTACAATACATGATATATGATTTATCCACTTAACAGAATAATCTAATCCATCCCAGATGGCATGAAAGTGCTTATAAAAAAATTCCACTTTAATCTAATTTACCTGAGATAATTGTAATAATTGTGACTTAAAAACAACACTCCAGAGTCCAACTGCATATAAGGAATCAATTCACGGTCAATTTCAAATCAGGCAGGTTTTCAAATTCTGAGAGCATAACTGCGTTATCATGACATGGTAACAATTACATTTGTCACAAGAACCTGAGAAAAGGCGCAGACAATACTTCTACATTGTTGAAATTATTGACACCTGAGCATTTAAAGATGCACATGTTTTCAAAGACTTCGCGGGAGACCTTCAATCTGTCAAACTTTAGATCTTCAAGTTGTATTAAGTTTCAAAATGAATCTGGAAGCACCTGCAGACTAGAGCACTCGGACAGGTCGATAGTTTGGAGATTCCTCAAGTTCCCAAACGAATCTGGAAGCACCTGCAGACTATAACACTTTTTCAGGTCAATAGTTTGGAGATTCGTCAAGTTCACAAACGAATTTGGAAGCACCTGCAGACTGGAGCACTTCCACAGTTTAATAGTTTTGAGTTTCGTCAAGTTCCCAAACGAATCTGGAAGCACCTGTAGACTAGAGCACAGGGACACGTTAATAGTTTGGAGATTCGTCAAGTTCCCAAATGAATCTGGAAGCACCTGCAGACTAGAGCACCCGAACAAATCAATAGTTTGGAGATTCGTCAAGTTCCCAAACGAATCTGGAAGCACCTGCAGACTAGAGCACCAGGACAGGTCGATAGTTTGGAGATTCGTCAAGTTCCCAAACGAATCTGAAAGCACCTGTAGACTAGAGCACAATCTCAGCTCAATAGTTTGGAGCTTAGTCAAGTTCCCAAACGCATCTGGAAGCATCTTTAGACTTGACCAAGCAGAGAATGAAAAGTTTTCCAAACTAATTAAGTTTCGAAACAAATCTGAGAGCATGTTCAAACTCGAGCACCACTCGAATTCAAACTGCTCACATGAATATTCAAGGTAAGAATCTGCAAGATAAGATATTGGAAGTTCGTTATGCTCCCAAAGGAATTTGGCATGGACTCCATTATAAAACAGATCCTTAAGTTCACAAAAGAATTTGGTTGGCAGTCCATTTTTAGATAGGAATACAAATATAAAAAAGAAATTGTACCTCCACAACTCCGTAATTCTAAGTGTTTCAACGACTATAGATGGCAGAGTTCGTCTGGTAAATTTAGATCCACAGAACCCGCGACCACAATTTTTTCGAGATGCCTCAACTTCCGAATGGAATTTCGAACCTTCAAACGACCTCTAGTGTCAATATACAATTCCCTCATATGCTCCGGTGCCTGCAATAATTATATTTTCAAATTAGGTTTGACCCCTTGTATGCTAACAATACTAAAGATCAAAGCAATTTCATTAAAAAAAAAAAAAAAACAAAACATTATGTCAAGAACTTCAAATGAACACCTGCAATTCATGCAGCCACAATGTTTCAAGTTGGCTCCCCTCTATTCTTAGAACCCTCAAATTCTTGAGTGAAATCGAAGAAGGTAGTCTGGAGTACGAAAAGTCAATCCAACAGAGCCATATGAGTGACATGGCACCGTGGAATATGCTTTCAATGAATTTATTATCCGCAAAGCAACCTTTAGTCCTAATCAGCTGCATCCTCCTCACATAATTTGGGAAACAACTGCCTGCGAACTCTACGAGGTTTCTGAACAATGGTTGATTCCTTTCGCAGCCTTGTGAGTGAACGGTGCTAATTCCGCGCACCTATATTGTTTTCCCAAAGATATGTTAGAATCGGGATTAAGAATTGTTTTCTGAAAGATGGACATCCTTGCAATGGTTAAGAATTCAAAACATAACGAACACAACTTTTGACAAAAACACTATTTTGAATATGGGTATTAAGGTTCAAAATATATACCAGTGATTTGTCAGACAAAAGCCAAAGGTCGTGGGTTGGGCAGGAAAGACGAAGTGTCCATTCCGGAGGTTCAGTCTCAGCAATATGTCTGCCCAGGTCTCTCACGTGGTCGTGCATTCTAATGCAATTTTTATCGTCTACTTCCACGAGACACCTGATCTCCATGTTCTGAAGACGAAGCCATCCTCCGCACTCCGTTCCATCCCAGAATCTTATAGCGGTATATTTATTTTATCCTAAAAAGAAGCAGACAATGTCTAATAAAATCCGCTTCTCTATTTTATGGAGACTGTCATAGCTTATTTTGAGTGTACCCAGTATATCTCCGGGAAGAATTTTGGAGATATCCTGCAATTGAGCTTTTCCATACTCCAAGTCTTTTCCTAGAAGAATATGTCCAAGCACTTTAAGGGACAAAGGCATTCTAGCGCAAGCACGCACAAATCCTCGAACCACTTGTTCAAATTCTATAGGAGGATATCGCTGGTTGAACGCATGCCAGCAGAATAGCGCTTGGGAATGATGTTGGTCGAGTCCTTTCAGTTTGAAAATAGAAGATATTGCAATTCCTGAGCTTGTAAGTATATCCTTATTTCTAGATGTGACTAGAATTAAGCTACCTTGCTGAAGGGCATCTTTCACCGGTAAAAGTAATGCTTCCACTTGCTCAAAATGATCCACATCATCTAAAACTAGGAAAGCATGAGAAGATCGAAGATACCTTTGGAGCTTCCCTATACCATCATCAGTGTTGTCTATTTGCACATTCCCTTTACCCAAGCCACTAAGAATCATGGTTTGCAAATATTTTAGAGAGTTTCTCACTACGTTTTCTCTGACATAAAATTGAAAGTATGTTTTCTTGTAATTTGATCTTCGACGGTTAAAGATCTCTTTTGCTAGGGTGGTTTTGCCAGCACCGCCAAGCTCGACAATTCCTATAACTCTAGTCTCTTTGCTGCTTTGCTGGTCGAGTAACATTGCCCCTTCAAATTCTACAACTTTCTCATCCAACCCAGTTGGATATCTAGACATATAATGGCCTTTTAACTCTTTTCAACACTCCTTCCACTACCTGTTCAAGGAGTGCTGCTCATCGCTGAAATGAAATTACTAGTCAGAAATGCCTACAATATAAAATTGTCTTTGAATCAATCAAGTTAAAAGGGGGAGAGTTGGAGTACTGACCCATTATACGTCTTCATATCGAAACCTTTTATTTCTGCAGCATCAGTGAGGGCCTTCCTCCATTTCTGGATGGTGGTGGGGTCATATCGTGGTTTAGAATCGAACGTTCTCTTCTTCTCGAGTGTTTGCAGGGCTCGAACATAGATTCTTTTTTCGCCCTGCATTCCCCATCAAAGAAATGCAGGCTTGACACCATAGAAGACTGGAATGATAGTTGACCCCAATTCGAACATGAGTAGGAGCTCATCAAGACACCAATTACACTGCATATCTTGGAGAAAAAATAGCGATATGCACAGAAGCTATTCGAATAGCACTGTGAATTTGAGGAGTTATATACTCTCCATTTTGCAATTCATCTTCATCGAGAAATATGTTGAAAATATTAAATCCATCTGCATACCCCATGCAGAAGAATGGAAAACAAGTACAACAGGGGCAGAATGAAGAGTGCACTCCATCTCAAGTTTAATGAAGCCTGCAATTTTTTTGTTATTTTGTGGCAACATGCGCTTTTGCATTAAAGGATTCGTGGCTAAACAAACCACGTAACAGGAGTTTGAAAACAGTTTAAACGGGCTTTCAAAGCCCTCACCAACCATCGAAGGAATGAATTAAATTTACGCGGCAGTGTTTTAAACTTTTGAACTAGGCCACGACAGTCGCTGGTCCCACATGCCAACTCACCACAGTCGACCAATTGCGTTGTTTCGCATTTAGTTTTGCCCTGACGTCATTATCACCTTTTGTTATGCGAATTTTTTATAAATTCCGGCTTATGTTTTGTTTGATATCTGCGGGCCCCAACAACCAGCCAATCACAAGCTTATCGCGCTCAAAAAGGGCTTGTTGACGTAGGGCTTAAATGGCACACAAAAAAGAATGCAATTTGGTTTAATATTTGTTTGAAGTCCGAGATTAAGGGCTATTAAAATTTGGTTTAAGTTTCGTTTTACACGGCAATTTGCATTAACGTTTAAAAACCTTAATATATCATTCTCCTATGTTTTATTTAAGCGGCATGGTGAAAGTCTTTTTTTGACTTTAGGCACATATATACATACTATTAATATATATATTATAAACTTTTTTTTAAAGTTTATAATATATATTTTACAATAGTTTTTTTTATATTTTTTCCAATAGTTTTATTTTTAATGTTGCGACATATATTAAAAAAAAAAGCCCAAAAGATATCAGTGGACTGTGCATTGTAAAAGGCTCGAGAGGCTGAAACAAAAATACTGCTGTGTATTTTTCCTTGGAGAGACAGAGTGTGAAACTCTGTATTTAAAAACATAGAGTAGATTTTGTAAAGCACTGTATGTGCATTTTTTGAAGAAGACAGAGAAGAAATTTTTGCACTGTGTGAGCAGCAGTTGGAATTTTCTAAATGCCAAAACAACAGTTCTGTGGCATCATTGTAATAGATTTTTAAGTTTAATGAAATAGTTGTTTATGTGCAATCTTTGTCCGGCAAATTTTAATTGAATCTCTGTGTTGAAGTTGGGGAATTTTCCGTTCCTCTGTGTGTTATGGAATACTCAGAAATTCCAACATGGTATTGGAGCTAGTCCAGGCTCTTTGAAGGTGTCAAAGAAGCTGAAGGAAGGAGTTTGTTGCAGCAGTTCTCCAGCAGAGTGAAGGCTCAGCAAAAGTCCAAGGTATTTCTCAGAAACAAAATTTTGTTTTGTGTTTAAAAAGTGCAGTGCATAGAAGTCTTTTTGAAGACAGATTTTTTCTCTTAGGCAGAGAGACAGTTTATTTAACAACACAGTCAATTTATTTGAACATAGTTCAGAGTGCTAGCCATGGCAGGAGCCAACACAAGCATGAGTATTGGAAATACTCAGCTCCCACAGTTCAATGGGAAGAACTATGATTATTGGGCAATCACCATGAGAGCCCTGTTTGTCTCTCAAGACTTATGGGAGCTTATTGAAGATGGTTTTGAAGAACCAGCAGATGAAAATGCCTTTAATGCCTTGACACAAGAAGAGAAGAATTTGTTGAAGAGCAATAGGAAGAAGGACTCAAAAGCCCGCTTCTATATCTATCAAGCAGTGCATGAGAGTGTGTTTCCAAGGATAGCAGCTAAGAGATCCAAGGATGCATGGGATACCCTCCAGATTTCATATCAAGGTATGGAGAAGGTGAAGACAACAAAACTACAATTGTTGAGGAGAGATTTTGAAACTCTCTGTATGAAAAAGTCTGTTAACATAAACTCATTCTTCACACATGTGATTGGGTTGGTTACCTAGATAAGGTCTCATGGAGAGACACTTGAAGAAATAAGAATAGTGGAGAAAGTGTTGAGGAGCTTACCCTCAAGGTTTGATGTGATAGTCACAACCCTTGAAGAGACAAAGGATCTCTCAAATTTTTCAGTTGATGAACTTCATGCATCACTAATAACACATGAACAAAGATTGGGTAGAAATGCGCACACATCTTTGGAGCATGCCTTCAAGACTCAAATGTCCTTTGGAAGAGGAAGAGGTCAAGGAAGAGGAAACTACAGAGGAAAAGGAAGAGGCAAAAGCCAAAACAGAGGAGGAAGAAACAACCCTGCAAGTGGAAGGGGTAGCAATCAAAATTAGAATAGAGGCCAAGGCAGCAGCCAACAGGGTGGACAATATCAAGCACATGGACAAAGGTATGATAAATCCCAAGTCCAATGTCATTACTGTAAGAAGTATGGTCATTATGCAAATGAATGTAGGAAGAAACAGAGTGACATGGGCAATAGACCCAGTTCTAATTTTACAAAAGAAAATATTAGTCAATAAAAGTTGTTTTTAGCATGTAATATGGCTGAAGAAAAGAATGAGGATATATGGTTTCTAGATTCAGGATGCAGTAACCATATGACTGGAAACATTGCCATGTTTTCCATGTTAGATGAAAATGTAAAGTCTCAAGTTACATTGGAGACAGACAGTAAGGTCTCTGTCATGGGAAAAGGCAGAGTAGGTGTCTTGACAAAGAAAGGAGAAAAAAAGAGCATATCTGATGTATATTATGTACCAGGTATGAAATGTAATTTGTTAAGCATTAGACAGCTCATACAAAAGGGCTAGAATGTTTTCTTTGAAGATGATGCCTGCACCATCATGGATAAACCACCGAGAAAACAATGTATTGCACAAGTGAATATGACAAGGAACAGAATGTTCCCTCTTAAGATGAGAGCAGATTTGAAGAAAGGAGATGAAATGGTAGCAGTAACACAAGAGACATTCCAAAGAGAAGCAAAAGATGAAAATTGGTTATGGCACTTGAGATTTGGACATCTCAACGTTGGAGGTCTGAATTTGTTGCATAGGAAAGGAATGGTAAAGGGATTACCATTGATTGAGAAACCAGACAACCTATGTAAAGGCTGCATCTTGGGCAAACAACACAGAGAAAAATTTCCATCAAGAAATAGCATAAGGGCAAAGCCACCCTTGGAAATTGTCCATTCAGATTTGTGTGGACCAATGCAAACACCATCATTAGCAAGCAACCACTATATGCTAACTTTTATTGATGATTTCACAAGGAAAACTTGGGTTTATTTCTTGAAATATAAAAGTGAAGTGTTTGAAAAATTCTGTCACTTTAAGGTACTTGTTGAGAACCAAATTGGACAGCACATAAAAGTTTTAAGAACTGATAGAGGAGGTGAGTATATCTCAAAAGAATTTATGTGTTTTTGCAGAGAAAATGGCATACACAAACAATTTACAGCAAGGTACACACTGTAGCAAAATGGATTTGCTGAAAGGAAAAATAGAACAATCATGGATATGGTAAGAAGTATGCTGAAGGCAAAACATTTGCCAAATGAGTATTGGGCTGAAGCTGTACATTGTGCAGCATACATATTGACTAGATGCCCAACCAAAGTAGTAATGAACAGAGTTTCGGAAGAAGCATGGAGTGGCATAAAACAAGGTGTCATCCACATGAGAGTTTTTGGTTGTGTGGCTTATGTACACATTCCAGATCAGCTAAGGAAGAAGTTGGACAGTAAAGGGGAGAAGTGCATTTTTATTGGATATAATGAAAAATCCAAAGCATATAGATTGTATAAACCATCCACTAAGAAATTTGTTGTAAGCAGAGATGTTCAGTTTATTGAGGAAGAAGCTTGGGATGGAAGCATTGAGAAAATAGTCAATGTGAAGAGTTGTTTGTCTCATGATGATGATGAGGAAGAAATGGCTGAAAGGAACACCTCATTAGCAGCAGCACCTCCACCAACACAAGGATAGCAAGGGACACCACAAGAAGGAATGAGGACACCCTTGATAAGTGATGATAGTGCTTCTTCAAACACGCCACAAGGAGCAGATTTGAGTTCTTCTTCAAGCACAAGCACACCAAATGAAAGAGGAACCAGATTCAGAAATTTGAATGATATTTATGAGCAAGAGGCAGCAAATGAAGGTATGAACTATTTATTTGCATTATATTGTCATGTTGATGATCCTATTCATTTTGAAGAAGCTATAAAAGATAAGAAATTGATAGATGCTATGGATGAAGAAATGAATGCCATAGAGAAAAATAAAAGATGGGATTTGGTTGAACTCCCAAAAGGTAAGGAAGTCATTGGAGTTAAATGGGTTTATAAAACCAAGAGCAATGTTGAAGGTAAGATTGAAAGGCACAAGGCCAAAATTGTTGTCAAAGACAATAAGCAGCAACATGGAAGAGATTATGAAGAAACTTTTGCACCGGTTGCAAGAATGGAAACAGTGAGAGCAGTGTTGTCCATAGCAGCACAACACAAGTGGAAGGTTTACCAAATGGATGTGAAATCAACATTCCTAAATGGAGTTTTTATGGAAGAGGTTTATGTTGAACAACCTCTGGGCTATGAGAAAGAAGGCCAAGAGAACAATGTTTGCAGATTGAAGAAAGCTCTTTATGGGATGAAACAAGCACCAAGAGCATGGTACAGTAGGATAGATGCCTATCTACTGGAAAATGGGATTGAAAAATGTGAAAGAGAACCCACATTCACATCAAGGAGAGATGGTAAGATGTTGATTATTATTTTATATGTTGATGATGTGATCTTCACAGGTAATGATGCTTACCCCATTGAGAATTTTAAATCAGTTATGAAGGATGAATTTGAGATGACTGATATGGGATTGCTAAAATACTTCTTAGGAATAGAAGTAGAGAAAAATGAAAATAGAATTTTTATTTCTCAAGCTAAATATGTAAATGAAGTTTTGGAAAGATTCAACATGCAGGATTGCAAGGCGGCAATTACTCCCATAGTGATGGGATTGAAACTCAGCAAAGAGGACAACAACAAGGATTTTGATCCTAGTTTGTACAAGAGCATAGTTGGCAGCCTCATGTATTTGACTGCAACTAGGTCTGATATTATGCATGCTGTAAGTTTAATTTCCAGATTTATGGAAAGGCCAAAGGAGGCACATTGGCAAGCAACAAAAATAATTCTGAGGTATGTGAAAGGAACTAAAAGGTATGGAATTATATACCACTTCAGAAAATTCTGAATTGATTGAATATACTGACAGTGATTGGGCTGGAAGTATAGATGACTGGAAAAGTACATCTGGTTATATTTTTCAAATGGGTTCAGGAGCCATTTCATGGGCTTCTAAAAAACAACCAATTATGGCATTATCTATAGCAGAAGCAAAGTATGTGGCAGCTACAACAGCAACATGTCAAGCAGTTTCGATGAGAAGAATGTTGAGGAGTTTGTGTCAATAACAGGTAAAAGGCATAGTATTATATTGTGACAATAGCTCAATGATAGCATTTTCAAAGAATTTTGTGTTTCACAAAAGAACTAAAGACATAGATGCTAAGTTTCACTACATCAGGGAGCTAGTGAACAATGGAGAAATAATTTTGAAACATTGCAGAACAGAGGAGTAGTTTGCAGACAGACTCACAAAACCATTAGGTCAAAAGAGTTTTGAATACTTGAGAAAATGCATGGGTATGACAGATAACCTAGCAACTGTATTTAAGGGGGAGTGTTGAAAATATTAAATCCATCTGCAAATCCCGTGTAGAAGAATGGAAAACAAATACAACAGGGGCAGAATGAAGAGTGCACTCCATCTCAAGTTTAATGAAGCCTGCAATTTTTTTGTTGTTCTGTGGCAATAGCCGCTTTTGCATTAAAGGATTCATGGCTGAACAAACCATGCAACAGGAGCTTGAAAATAGTCTAAATGGGCTTTCAAAGCCCTCACCAACCACCGAAGGAATGAATTAAATTTACGCGGCAGTGTTTTAAACTTTTGAACTGGGCCACGACAGCAGTCGGTCCCACATGCCAACTCACCACAGTCGACCAATTGCATTGTTTCACGTTCAGTGTTGCCCTGACGTCATTATCACCTTTTGTTATGCGAATTTTTTATAAATTCCAGCTTATGTTTTGTTTGATATTCGCGGGCCCCAGCAACCAGCCAATCACAGGCTTATCGCGCTAAAAAAGGGCTCGCTGACGTAGGGCTCAAATGGCACGTGAAAAAGAATGCAATTTGGTTTAATATTTGTTTGAAGTATGGGATTAAGGGTTATTAAACTTTGGTTTAAGTTTCGTTTTACATGGCAATTTGCATTAAGGTTTAAAAACCTTAATATATCATTCTCCTATGTTTTATTTAAGCGGCATGGTGAAAGTCTTTTTTTGACTTTAGGCACATATATACATACTATTAATATATATATTATAAACTTTTTTAAAATTTATAATATATATTTTACAATAGTTTTTTTTATATTTTTTCCAATAGTTTTATTTTTAATGTTGCGACATATATAAATAAATAAATAAAAAAAGAGCCCAAAAGATATCAGTGGACTGTGCATTGTAAAAGGCCTGAGAGGCTGAAACAAAAATACTGCTGTGTAATTTTCCTTGGAGAGACAGAGTGTGAAACTCTGTATTTAAAAACAGAGAGCAGATTTTGTAAAGCACTGTATGTGCATTTTTTGAAGAAGACAGAGAAGAAATTTTTGCACTGTGTGAGCAACAGTTGGAATTTTGTAAATGCCAGAACAACAGTTATGTGGCATCACTGTAATAGATTTTTAAGTTTAATGAAATAGTTGTTTGTGTGCAATCCCTATCCAACAAATTTTAATTGAATCTCTGTGTTGAAGTTGGGGAATTTTCTATTCCTCTGTGTGTTATGGAATACTCATAAATTCCAACAAAATACTCGCAATTCGTGTTTGATAAGGCGATCGTAGAGATGTTTGGCGAGGGTTTTCTTGCAGTCGGGAGCCCTGTGGTTAATAAAGATAGCAAAGACATAGTTGTTGGTGGTGGAGGATCCATATGAGGTGGATGCCATGGATTCTCCTCTTCGTCTGGCTGATCTCTAAAACTGCAAAGTGGCTACCCGTTGATCTTTCTTTCTCAAATACTCACAATTGAGATTTACTTATTTTGTTCAGCAGACTAAATCGTCGCAGAACATATATATGACAAAAAAATGTTGATGGGCAGGTGAAGGCGACTAACACATATATGACAAATAGCTTTTGATATACCATTTCTTGCTTTGCATAATTTATGTGAATGAAATAAATCTAAAATTATTGCAAGTTGTCATATGAGTGCGGGATATTTTATTAAATAATTATTATTAAAATGATTCTTCTTCTGAGTTATTAGGCAATTTTTTCTTTATCAAAATAATCAAAATGCTTTACTTAATTTATGTGAATGGAGCCAAATAAATTTGAAATTATTGCAAGTTGTCATACGAGTGAGGATATTTTATTAAATAATTATTATTAAAATGAAGTTCTAGTTATGGAGTTGTTTATGGAGGTGGAGGAATTGCTAGAACGATTAGAAGTGGCCAGAATTTTCACAAAAAAAAATTAAGAAATTTTGTAGTAGCAGCGTTTGAATCATGTTTTTAAAATCTTTAGGACACCCAAAATATTGAGGTTTAATAGCTATAACTTGGATTTACAAAAATCACTGCGATTTTCTTAAAATCTTTTATCGAAATTTCCATGATTAAAAAAAAAAAACAGTCTAGTTAAACTAAAGCCCCAGTTATTTTAAGCAACTATTTCCTTATCAAAATAATCAAAATACTTTACTTAATTTATGTAAATGAAACCAAATAAATCTAAAATTATTGCAAATTCTCATATAAATACAAGATATTTTATTAAATAATTATTATTAAAATGATTCTTCTTTCCCTATCAAAATAATCAAAATTTACGGTCACATTTATGATCTCGGCGAAGTTAATGAAGTTTCAAATTTGACGTAAAAGTTTCAAATTCAAAATTCATTACAAAGAGTTTGAAATAAATTATTGAAATTTTAGCAAATAATGTTGGCTTAATTTTATAATCAAATTTTATGGTGAGTTTTATACATCAAAATTCATTAAAAAGAGTTTGAAATAAATTATTGAAATTTTAGCGAACAATGCTTGCTTAACTTTATAATAACATTTGCTTAACTTTATAAATAAATTTTACAGTGAGTTTAATCATGACTCTAGCATTTATATGATATATCCTAGTTAAGTTAATTTGTATGATGTTGAAGTTTCAAATTCAAATTTGGTAATGAAGAGTTTGAAATAAATTTTTGAAATTTTAATGAATGTTGTTTTGTAACTATACATATATGATAAATTAATTAATTTATATTGGTTTAGTTTTTAAAGTTTTAATTTAAATTTTATAGAAAAAAAAGATGAAAATAAAAATTTCAAATTTGATAATAAAAAAATTGAAATAATTTTTTGAAATTTTAGTGAACATTATTTTTTTTACTATAAATATATTATAAATTAACAGTTTACATTGATTTAGTTTTTATTAAGTTTTATATTATAAATTAACCGTTTATACTGGTTTACTTTTTATTAAGTTTTAATTTATATTTTATTGAAAAAAAAATAAAAGTAAACGGTAAATAATAAATATTTTCTAAAATTTATTTAAATTTCATCAAATTTAATCTTGTAATAACATTTTACAATTGAAAAAATTATTTTTATCTATGAAATATATCACTTTACTGTTTATGAATTTAAATCTGTTTTTATAATTTAATATTATATATCTATTATAATTTTTAAATATTTAGATTTATTTATTTCTTGATAACTTTTCTGAATTAGGATTTTATTTAACCACTGGACATTCTGTGCTTCAAAGAGTTGTGACTAGCAGCAGTCCCAACTAACTAACTAAGCGCTTCATTCAGTAAGAGAGAGAGGTCTAGGTATTTATTTCGGTGAATAAAAGGTAAGGCAACTGTAAAAGTATGAAGAGTCAGAGTCCCGTACCAACAAGGCATGATTTAAGCAAGTGTGAACATCTCCCTCCTTCCTAGCAATGTCTGAAGCCCGTCCCCATCATCTAACGAGGCTGCCCTGTCTGATGGACCACCACATAATCCAAGCTCCAGGTTTTATTAATTTTATCTTTAAATAAATATTGCAGATAACTTTTCTGAATTGATGTGGATTTTCTTTAACAACCCTCACAGGTGTAATTAATTTTATCTTGAAATAAATATTGCAGGAAGGTAAGTTGAAGACAACAGAAACGGACGCGTGAGTTGATGCGGCACAGCCATTTTTTACTTAGAAAAAACGTGGAAACCGATGTACGTGTGGTAGATTCCAGGAAATTGCCAATTCTCCACTGCAATTGGCAGGCTTGGAATTTTCAAGTTTACTTTCAGGTAAGAAGAATTTTTTAGGCATAATAGCAGATTAGTTAGGAGTTGTCTTTAGTGTGATTTTTTGGAGTTTTAGGTGCTGAAATCGGTGAAAAAATTTGAGGTAAAATCTTGGTTTTTATTATTTAAACTGGTTTTTTGACTCTCTATATGCATTCAGCACCCTCAAAAACCTCACAAAAACCTCTAAGACACTTTGATTGTGCAAGGTTAGCAATCAAACTTCTCCTTTCAATGAATTCTTACCAAATTTTAGAGAAATTACACCGAAAATAACCACCATAAAACCTTCAAAAAATGGAACTAAAAACTATTCTTTATGAAATATATGCCTGTTCAATTAAAAAATATTACTCTTCAAATTTTTTTCTTTTCTTTCTGAAATAATAGATTAAATAGTAACTATTTTTTAATTAATCATTTACTTTCAAAATGCTAAAATAAAATGGTTCTGTGGAACGTCAAATTGTAGAAGTAACGACAGCTATCCAATGCCTTCACCCTTGCAGCTTCGGTGAAATGAGTGATGTGGTTAGGAGCGGACCAAAATAGTCCAATCCGTGTGAAATACGGGGATTGCAAATTCCGCGTAAAAAGATAGGAATTTGGGGGTCTACAATATCGCTGACTTTAATCGTACCCGACACTGGTAATGCAATTTACAATGTGCCGGACACTGATAATGCAATTCGAACGCGTGGGTAGGCACTTCTTCTTTAAAATGTTGGTATATATATATATATATATATATATATATATATATATATATATATATATATATATATATATATATATATATATTTTTTTTTTTTTGAAATGGAATGAATTTTATTTAAAATTCGGTAGAGAGTTTAACGATGATAAGTAGGTTTTCAATAAATAAATTTTAACAGTTTATTAGCTTTTTAACGTGTTGAATTTTTTTATATATTGAAAAATGAGTTTTTAAACCAGACTCATAGTTAGTATATAATTTTGTTTAATTATTGAATTTTGAAAAATAAAAAGCAAAATAAAAAGCTGACACTAATATTAAGAGGAGCATATTTAGTTGAGGTCACATTTGGATAATTGTTTATTTACAGCTGAGTATAGGTGTCATGTTTGTCATCAGTCTTTTGTGGAGAAAAACCAATTGTATTAAAAAGTATTTATATTTTGTTAAATATAAAATGAGATGATATAATTGAGAAGTAGGTTTTGTTATTTTATGTGACTATAAAATTTTCATGAGATTTTGGTATGGTGATAAAAAAAAAAATATGAATATTCTTGATGAAGGCTATTCCACCATGTTTAAAAGCACTAATAAATCATACTTTTTAATACTAAATCATAAAATAGCAATTGCATCATATGTTGTAAAGGAAACATTGTAAAGGAGTAACATAGGAAATAGTAGTATAGAAAAAAAATATGTGATATTTTATGTGATTTAATTGAATATTTAACTTATAATTATGAATTATTGTATTTAAAAGAAATTATAGGTTTGGAGAATTGTTTGGATAAAAAAATTGGTTTTTTTATAACCATCTTCCTTTCATAGTGATCTTTGATTATGCAAAATGGAACCGATTTGCAAAATTCTGAATTATGTATAACCCCAAAAAAAAGTATATGCATCAAAACCTTGTATATTAAGCTTAATATCTTTTTTCATTGTAATAACATGAGATTTGTTAAAACTAGGGTCTGAAATTTTCAGTAACATTGCTAAATTAGTTAGATAAAATCTTTTGATTTTTTTCCCTTTGTTTTACAACAAAAAGGTGGGTTTTGGTATTTGGTAAAACTAGAGTTTGAAATTTTCTTTTTTTTTTCAGAAAGAAAAAAACGCTTGGTGCAAATTTATGCTTCACGAATAAGATTCTTGCTTGAAGTTCTTTTATGTATATTTAGTTTGTTGTATTTTAGGTTTGCTAGCTGAAGTATGCTCAAGAACAACCACAGAGAACAACCACAGAGGCACGTGGTGTTCATGATTAGGTGAGAAATCATTATCTTTGATGTCCAAATACCATTGTTTTGCAATTATAACTCATGGTATGATACCTCTTTGAAACGATTTTTTATGATTTTCGTGCATCCATGCTCATCTTATCTGGGATATTGAAAAACTAAAGGCTACCACATAATTATGAATCTTATGAATAACTAATCAGTAACTCGATTTGCATTGTACAAAGGAATGTTTTGGATATTTTTCAGCATATATAAAGGTTAAGATTTTCTGACCTGAAAAACTAAAAAGCATGGATAATCATTGAGCTTCTGATTTGAAAAACTAAGAAGTATTGCATAATTATTGACCTTATGAATTGCGCCAGTAACAGGAAGGCCATTAAAGTTTAAGCTTATTTCAATTGCACAAACGACATGACGTAAGGATGCAATAATCAAGACACTGAATGCATTGTCATTTTGAACTAAACTAAAATCACTGCTATATTGTTGAATTTACAGAATGAAAATGTTTTTTAAAATGTATGTTTGCCTAATTTTAGGAATTTGTTATTGGGTTGGAGTAAACTTGGTGGATTTGAATTTGGAATAGTTTGAAACATAATACTTCATTTTGAGGACCATCACCAATTAAGCAGCCTCCAAAGTAATGTCACAATAAGAGTAAAATTTATTTAACTTGAAAAAAGAAGGGTAAAGAGCTTAAATTAAAATCAGAAACCAGCAACATTGCAATTTTTCCCTTTTTAATGCAACAAGAAAAATGCAGTGCTAAGAAATGATATGAATGTGTTGTCATTTTGAACTAAACTAACTTGAAGTTCTTTTATATATATTTCTTTTGTTGAATCGCAGGTTTGCTCGCTGAAGTATGGTGGATTTGAACTTGGAATAGTTGGAAACATAATACTTCATTTTGAGGACCATCACCAATTAAGCACCAATTAAGCAACCTCCAGAGGAATGTTGCAATTAGAGTAATAATTTATTTAACTTGAAAACAGAGGATAAAGAGCTTAAATTAAAATCAGAAACCGGCAATGTTGCAATTTTTCCCTTTTTAATGCAACAAGAAAAAGAAGTGCTTAGAAATGCTATGAATGCATTACCATTTTGAACTAAACTAACTTGAAGTTCTTTTATATATATATTTTTTGTTGTATTGCAGGTTTGCTAGCTAAAGTATGCTTAGGAATGACCACAGAGGCACATGGTGTTCAAGATTAGGTGAGAAATCATTATCTTTGATGTCGAGATACCATTTTTTTGCAATTAAAAATCATGGTATGATACCTCTTGAAACGATTGTTTATGGATTTCCGTGGATCCATGCCCATCCTATCCGGGATATTGAAAAACTAAAGGCTACCACATAATTATGAATCTTATGAATTACTAACCAGTAACTTGATTCACATTGTACTCAATTACAGACAAAACCCTAGTTACAGAGAGATGAAGAGATGAAAACAGGGTTGGCATACCCTTTGGAGTCTTTGCAGGAGAGTCGTCTTGAATCGGCGAACACCTCTGCCATGAGAGGTGGGATCGAGCCCATGTGCTTTTTCGAATGCATAGATCCAGCCTACAGTAAATCAAAGCAAAGCATACTCAATTAAAGACAAAACCCTGGTTACATAGAGATGAAGAGACGAAAACAGGGTTTACGGCAAAGTGATGCTCACAAAGATATGCGACATGAGGCCATTCAGGCTCAATCTCATTCGCCACACGAAATATCGTGGCGATTCCTCGTTTTTGGTATTGTATTTACATTATTTGAAAACCTTGAAATGTGAAGAGTGGGATTCAAACAATTAAGCAATCCATTGGTTTCATGATAAAGTTTGAAGGAGTCACACAAAGTATCACATTATTCAATTACGGATTTGTGCTATAAAAGTATCACATTATTCAATTACGGATTTCTGCTAAGCTTATGGTCAAGCAACTTGTACTGACAAAAAAAATTTACTAGTTTTTTGGTAAAGGAATCATACCCTTTGGAGTCTTTGCAGGGGATCTGTCTTGAACTGGGGAACACCTCTGCCACTGGAGGTAGGATCAAGCCTATGGGCTTTTTCGAATGCATAGAACCAGTCTACAGTAAAGCAAAGCAAAGCATACTCAATTAAAGAAAAAACCCTAGCTACAGAGAGATGAAGAGACGAAAACATGGTTTAGGGCAAAGTGATGCTCACAGAGATATGCAACACGAGGCCATTCAGGCTCAGTCTCATTCGCCACAGGAAGTATCGCGGTGATTTCGCGGAGGGAGGAAGGGACAACTTCATTGTCAATTGCCGATTCAGGAGTGTTTTCCATTGTTTGTGATTTTGTCGTCAAGGTCTGAGACAGCTGTTAGCTCCATTTTCTTCTCTCTTCACAACAAGAAACACTAAGAATTAATCCTTGTAATTGATTAATAACCATATTCAATCCTAAGATAGATATTATTTCAATCGTCTAACATCAAAATCAATAATACACAATTGTACAAGTTGTAGTTGAGGGGAGTTGTTTTCAAATAGGGACACTTTACAACGTAATTATTGATATATTTAATTTACAAATTTTGACTAAATTAAAAATAAATATTTAGACTTAATCTATTATTATTTTAAAATTATGAATAAATTTTACTGAATATATAGTGATGTGATATTTTAATTTAATACTATTTAAATTTATCAAATGACTTTTTTATTTAATTAATAAAAATTTGATTTAATTGTAATAATTAATTATTCGTAAATATTTTTAAATAAATTTATTTATAAAATTTCATAAATATAAGAAAATAATTTAAATTAATTTAAAAACATATTTGAACATAAAATATTGAAAGTTATTAGAATTTTATCCCTCTCATAAAATTCAAAGTTTATAACTCCAACCATGGAGAATCTGCAACTAACCCAACGGACAAGCTACGTCACAGTACAGTTAGGGGAGGGACACCATTACTTGGGTGCCCTCCATTCCATGCAAGCAAACCACGTGGTTAGAGATGGAAATACTGTATGACATGTGTTGGCTGGATGAAGCCACCTGTCATGGTTGGCGGGGTTATTAAATTGCAGCGTTTAATGATTGTTTAGGGTTTACTCCGCCTTGTTTAGTGCCATGGGTCTGCATCCCTGTGCATTCTTGTTCAGGCCTGATGTATGGGAAGTGAGCTCCGCCGGTAGCTGGTTTGTGAGGCACCAATGCTTGTTCACCTGGTCCACCTATGTGAACCTATCTGTTTGGTTATGCAGTTTTCTTGCGGTCTTGAACTATTCTTGGTTGCGTGGCTTTGTGAACTTGTTCGTCTGGTTATGTTGTTTGTGTGCGGTCTTCAACTGTTCTTGGCTACGCGACATTGTGAGAGTGTTCATCTGGTGTTTTCATTTGCAGGAGTTCTTAAACGGTTCAGGATTGCAGGAGTTCTTAAACAAGCGGCTTGAATGTTGTTTTTGAAAGAGCTAGTGGGAGCTTTGAGTTGGTTCGGTGGTTGACATGGAGGTTTCGAGGTCCATTCAAGTAACTGTGCAATTTCTTTGTGTTTTTTTGCCTTTTTTCTGTATTTTTGTGGCAGGTTTCTGCTAATTTGTGTTTGTTGCAAGTAATGGCGAGGTTGGTGAGGTTTAGGGTGACTGGCTTTTGCGACTCTCTAGCTGGCTTCTGCGCCTCCCCGATAGGAATTCTATTCCTACCAGCCACCTTATGTGTTTTTTAACACTTAAATTCTGTGTTCTTTGCACTTAAATTCTATGGTTTTTAGCACTTAAATTCTTGTTGGGATATTTAGCTTTGGTTAGCTCTGGTTGCGGTTTGAAAGTGATAATGTTGTTTTATGGGTTTGAAAGTGATAATGTTGTTTTATGTCTTTGCAACACTGATATTGTTGTTCTGCTATGCTGCATAATGTAATATGTAATATTTTGTGTAAAGGGTTTGAATGTAATTAGTTTTTTTGCTCCTCTTTCAACACATTCTGAGAGTTGTAGACTATTGGCAGTTGGTTTTTGTATTGAGAAATATGTAATATGTGGTGTAAAGGGTTTGAATGGTAAAGGGTTTGAATAATATGTTGTGTAAAGGTTTTGAATGGTAAAGGGTTTGAATTTAATTAGTTTCTTCGCTCCTCTTTTAATAGATTCTGAGAGTTGTAGGCTGTTGGTTGTCGGCTATTGTATTGATTGTTGGCTCTTGTATTGAGACCTGAGAGGGATGATTGATTCTGGTATTAAACCTTGATTTGAGGGATGATTGATTCTGGTATTAAACCCTGATTTGAATCTTCGGTAGAATATGAGGGTTTACAAAGTTGACAAGGTTATGAAAATGACTAATCTCTAAACAGGACCATGTGATCAATGATCTCATCCCAAATAAGATGAAATTGGCAATAGGAAGATTACATGCTTTATCCAATGTGCAATTGGTCTTCTGTAAATCCTATGCATTGTTTAGTGCTTTTTCTTATGTTGTGCTTCATCCTACAAAATATATACTAGCAATTTTTTCCCATCAAGTGATGTACTTAGGTCATCGGCTTATGTGGTTTTATCTGCAACTTACTCCTTGCACCATATAATTTGTTAGTTATGTTTTATTTGTTCAAGTAACTTTCTTTATTGTTTTTTCTAGTAAAATTTTAAGGTATTACAATCACCTGGAAGTGTTTCTGCTTAAGATTAAATTTTAGTAGTTACCTTCATAAAATCATGATCCCTAAGATGCAAATATAATTCACCTTTCTCATATTTTCTGCAATAATTATTGGCTTGAGATATAAATTTCATTGGTTCTTTCTTCAACAATTTACTTTTTGACGCTAAAGAATCTCTTTTTGCAATGGCAACTTCAAACTTGGGGGCTCTACAATGCTCTACAAAAGAATGACATCTTTAATTACCAACTCAACCTATAATCCGTTGATCTTATTGTCATTAGCTTTGAGTAGTGCAACCGCCATTTTAGCCTTTTTCAGGTTTTGTTTCTAAATGTAAAATATCATTCTCCAACTCATAGATTCTATTTACCTTATATTTATTGATAACCTTTTCAATTCACAAATATTTAAACAACTTGTTGACTATCTATCTGAAGCTTTCAAACCTCCACAATTGCATTGTTGTAATCACTATATATTACATTTTCTACTTTCTTTATGGAATTCAACCTTATCCAAGGCATGAAATTTCTTTAAGTCAAATTTAAGAATAGAAGTATCATAATCATCTGGTTGCATTTCCTTCTCATGTTTGTTTACATAGGTTGTAAGGTAGCCACTCTAAATTGGTTTCCTTCATATTCTACCACTATTAAAAGTTTGAGTAGCTATTACATTTGGAAAAGAGAGTAGATTATTCTCTTTATTGAACTACTCATACCTCTCTTCAGTGGTAGACATATTGGAGAATACATTAAAGGAGTGTGCAGGATGAACAATACAAGAATTGGGAGCAGTAATATCCATATGAAACTGACGAAAATTCTATACAGGGAACCTCAATATGAATTTACTCCATGTGTGTCTCAAGTAAGAAGACACAATTGCAATTGCAGGGCCATCACAGATTGGTACTCTACATTTAGGAACGATTTTTGTTCTATTTACAACAATCTATATTCAACTATTTGCATGTTATCATCATTTGTTTGCATGCAATTTTGAAGCTTTGTAATTTTGAGTGAGTTTTGTGCAGAGATCATTGTTGTCATGTTGCATATGGCTGAGTGAGAGAGTTGTTGTGAGAATATTTGTTTTTCGTGTGAGTGAATGGTGTCTTGATTGTTGGTTGTTGTATTGACTATTGGCTATTGTATTGAGACTCGAGAGGGATGATTGATTTTGAAAGTTGTGTTGTAGAGATGATGATATTGTGATTTTTATTAACCGAGTTTATTGTAGCGTTATGTATCGGCATTTCGTATGCTGGCGTTATTTTTTTTGCAAAGAAATTATGACTAAGTGTCACATGTAGTAGAGATATATATACATACTCTACATTTTATATTGAAGCTTTGTAATTTCGAGTGAGCTTTGTGTAGAGATCATTGTTGTCATGTTTCATATGGATGAGCGAGAGAGTTGTTGTGAGCATATTTGTTTTTTGTGTGAGTGAATGTTGTCATGAATCTTGGCTATTGTATTAACTGTTGGCTATGGTATTGAGAGTCAAGAGGGATGATTAATTCTGAGAGTTATGTCGTAGAGATGATGATATTGTAATTTGTATTAACTGAGTTTATTGTAGTGTTATGTATTGGCATTTTGTATGCTGACATTATTTTTTCTCAAAGTTATGGAAAAGTATCACATGTAGCAGAGAGATATATACATACTCTGCATTTTATATTGAAGATTTGTAATTTTCAGTGAGTTTTGTGCAGAGATCATTGTTGTCATGCTGCATATGGTTGAGCGAGAGACTTGTTGTGAGCATATTTGTTTTTTGTGTGAGTGAATGTTGTCTTCAATGTTGGTTGTTGTATTGACTGTTGGATGTTGTATTGAGACTTGAGAGGGATGATTGATTCTGAGAGTTATGTTGTAGAGATGATGATATTGTGATTTGTATTATCTAAGTTTGTTGTAGGGTTATGTATTGGCATTTTGTATGCTGACATTATTTGTTTTGCAAAGAATTTATGGAAAAGTGTCACATGTAGCAGAGAGCTATATACATACTCTGCATTTTATATTGAAGCTTTGTAATTTTGAGTGAGTTTTGTGTAGACATCATTCTTGTCATGTTGCATATAGCTAAGCAAGAGGGTTATCGTGAACATATTTGTTGTATGTGTGAGTGAGTGTTGTCTTAACTCTTGGTTGTTGTATTGAGACCTGAGAGGGATGATTGATTCTGAGAGTTGTGTTGTAGAGATGATGATATTGTGATTTGTATTAACTGAGTTTATGTGTTCAGGAAAAAATAATAGCATACAGTATCAAATAACTAACAGTACTAACAATATTATAATAGACTATACATGTTCCTTCTAAGATAGATGTTAATATTCATATGAATGAAGTTTGTATAAAGAGGTATGCTCTGTTGCATGTTGTGTGTGGATAGATATGTGAGATATGGTTTGCAAAGTATGATGAAAACATTTGAATTATACTTAGTGTAGTAGAGGAAATATTGGATATATTAACATAAAAAGTCCAAACATATAGAAATTTAGAAAATCTTCATAAAATAACAGTATATAGTATCAAAAAAACTAACATAACTAACAACATTCTCATGTCATTCTGCCAAAATGTTCCATTATAATAGACTATAGATGTTCCTTCTAAGATCGATTTTGGTTACAATGCCGCATACAATATGGAATACATCAACCTTCATGTGATAAGAAAAATAGACTGTCCATCCAAAATCCACATCATAATGTGGTTACAACCAAAAACATATAACACTCCTATTCTGTATGGCCTTGAGAATCTTCAGTGCCAAACCCTGAGTTGCCTGATTAAGCCAAGTAGATTGGCCTTCCTAAGAAGGGTTGATTAGGTTGTGGTTGATCGCTGCCATATAATTGAGACCAATTTTTCCCTTCAAACCATGGCGGAATTGAGTACTCATACCTCACACTTGCGCTAAGTGGAGGTGAGTGATGAGCATACATTGAATTCACACCTCATGTGGTAGGAATAAGGGAAGTGGGTAAACCCCCATTTTTATAGTGAGGCACTTGAATGTTTATGAGGTCTTGGAATAATGGTGTATTATTTGCAATATTTCCAAATGTGTTAGAAATTTCCCTGGTCTCATCGAATGTGTTTGCATTTATGTCAACCATATCAGTCATCCCTTGTTCCTTTTCAAGCATTTGTTTAGCCTTTCTTTCTTCATTTTCTTTTCTTTCCATTTGTTTTTGTTTCTCCTTATCTTTCCTTTCTCTCTCTCTTTCAAGCCTTTCATCTTCTCGACATTGTGTTGCAACAGTCCTTGTTGCCTTCTTCTCCTTGGATAGATCATTTTTTTTTTTTAATTCCTGAATTTCAACTTCTTTTTTTCCAAACTCAACTAAGAGTTTTATATAGTCTTCTGAGGTGAGTAACTGTGAAATTTGGCCCAAACGAAGACTACCTGGTGGTCTTTGCTTCTTTTTCAATGACACTCTTTCTACTGGTAGCTTTAGGAACCACCCAAGTAACTTCTCCACCCCCCCCCACCTGCATGTCATTGCTTGGCACTTGCCTTTCGGTATCCATGAAAATTGTTTGAAATATATTGTTATCTTATTCTGATGCCTCATTATGTGCTTCCCCTTCTTCAATTGATCTATTTTCCACAAAAAATGAACAATTTCACTGTTCAATTCAACCGATTGTGAAGGAATGTTCATGCTTTGTTCATTGGTTATTGAGACACTATGTTCATTCAAATTAATTATGGCTTCTGCCAGCCATGATGGTGGGTTTACTTGGCTTGGAAATGTCAATTGGTCATTTTCAATGTCATTAAAGATATCAACAATTTAATTTTCAACTACATTTGAATTGCCAACTGCATGTTCAACAATGTCATTAATAATATCAACATCAAAAGTTCCATGTGCTTGAGTTGGTAGAAAAACCTTCATGTTGCTATCAATTTGTTCATGAATATGCTGTGTTTCACATACATTCTCATCGTCATCAGCATATAAATGTCTTTGAGAGAGGGAAATTATATTACCAGTTGCAACCAGATCAACATGTTCATCTACTTCTTCTTGCACTTCAACATCTGTTTGGACATGCCCTTCTTACTGACCATCCACATGAAATGCTTGGCTAAAACTAGTATCATGTATAAGAGCACCATAATTTAGTGGCCAAATTCTTGTCCTCCTAAAGCCAACCTTGATATTTGATGGTGTTAGAGCCCTTTTAAAAGCTTTACTTGCAAGCTCTGCTAGCTCGAACCTTTTCACCTCAACCCCTGGATTCTTTGCCATCCATGCAGCACACTCTGACCTGAAATAATTCTTCAAAGGGCCAAACACACTAACATCAAGGGGTTGCAATCTATGAGTGGTATGAGCGGGAAGTGTTAAAAGGTCAATTCCCAAATTGTTTGCTTCCTCAATTGTTTGTACATCCATGTGGCTTCCATGGCCATCTAATATCAATAGGTGTTTGTTATTAGGTGAGACACCACCTGACACAAATTCAGCAAAGTGGCAAAGCCAATTTAAAAAAAAAAATTTGGTCATCCATGCATGGGGATGTGCAGCCATGCATGCACCTCGTTCACACTTTTGTATATAGTTTTTCAACTGATTTTTACCTTTGAATAGATAAAATCCTATGATTGAAGCACCGATTGCATTGACACAACATAAAATGGTTATCCACTTCCTGCTCTTAGGCTAAGTCTTTGGCACGTTTCGGCTCCCTCTCTTGGAAATTACCCACATGCCACAATTCCTTCCTGCCTGTAAACCTATTTCATCACAGTTTCATATATGGTCTACACCATAAGAATGTTTATCGTATGCACTAGAAAGAGTGTCATAGAACTTACATACAACTGCAGGGTTCAAATTTAATGCTTTGTCTCTGTTAAGGCCCTTAGTTGTATGCAATATAAGGTCTGGATGCCTTTTTT
>CM076571.1:209751350-209770166 GCA_034641835.2 Pinus albicaulis
TGAGTGGGTGACATTTATTGTACACAACGGGTTTAAATGTTGTTATTGGGTGGGTGTCATTTATTGAACACAATGGGTTTAAATGTTGAATAATGTAGGAGTTATCGCTGACATACATTAGCTTTTATTATGTGCAGGTATGGATATACATTTGGGATATACAACATCAGTTCTGATCAGTGGGGCTAAAGTGACTACTACTTTGTACTTTTGGAATAGACCATTTTGGAAGGATTAATGGTTTTATGAGTTTTCTAGTTGAGACAATATGATTTGTACTCTTAATACTTAACAAAATATTTATGGATAGTTGTGGGCCCAATCAATGTTTTGGGAAATTTTGGACATAATTTAAAATACATTTGGACTTAAAGTTATTTTTTTTTGTTTAATTATTGGTTGCACATATCTCAATTTTTGGTGGGTTGGTGGGACCAGTACTATAACAATTATTGGTCCCTGCACAACATTAGACATCTCTCCCCTATATAAGTTATTGGATTGATAAATAGTGCGGCATGTGTTTGGGCTCCAGAAGTATATCGCCAGTATAATTCTTGCATCCAACGCCAATGAATTGCGGCCCACTTAGCAAATGCCACTTAAGTGCTAGTACTGAGTCCTTTCACTCGCATTAAGTCCTGAAATATTTTAGTGCTATGTTAATCTTTAAATTAAATGAAATGTACTTTATTATTGCGCCATAGTGATATTGTGGTTAACATGTTATAGTGCTAGGACTGTTAGGCTTTTTATGAAAGGAATTAAGTGCTATGTTAGGGTCTACATGGTTAAAGTGCCATATATATATATATATAATTTTTTTTTGTTTGATGTATAAATTAAGTCTTTTTTTGGAGAGATGTTACACCTTACATAGAAAAATGATGAGAACGTCAGAAGCTGTACGAAAATTTAAGTGAATCAAGGTCATTAGAATAAGAGTATAGATAGTCCGTGGGGTCTGGGTTAAATGGTGATGAGGCGGGCTGTTATGGCACTCATCACATGTTTAATTCTTTTCCCCAATTGGGGTGATGTATCTCGACATGTTGATGAAGATGGAGTAAAAACAAGAGAGAGAAAAAGAAAAATGAAAGGTCATACCAAGTTACAAAAAAAAGAATAAGAGCATAGCTAAATAAACCAAATAAAAATTAAATAAATAAAATTAATTTATTAAAAAAATATGTATTTTTTCTTTTGATATAGTAAACCTTATAAATGGAAATTTGATTTTTTGTCAGAACACTTGTTAATTGATAGTAATCTTGAGTTATCACTAATAGCCGTAGGATAATAACAAAAATCACAATCTAGTTCTAAATTATATTGGCAAAGTCTAGTCAAAAACACCATTTGTTGTTGAATTCTAGTTAAAAAAGTCATTTCTTTCATTAGTTAGACTACTAGCATAATTTGTATTTCATACTATGAGCACAAATTCTGTTTATCTCATACTTTATTATCACCATGCAATTTGTACTTATGGGTTAATTCGATAATTTTATTATATATTTCATTCCACTTTAGCTTCTTTAAATTAATTTTTTTGATTACTCCAATTTATTCTAATTTAACGTTATTTTGGGAAATTAATGATTAATAATTATTAAAAAAATTCTCACTCTTTTTCTCTATATTCATGGTTTGACACCCTTTCTAGCTTTAATGTGAGCAAATGAAGCTTAATTATAATATCAAATAAAATAATAAAATAATTAATCCTCATTTCTTTGATATTGATTTCAGTTTGACCATCATTTTTCCTATTATTTTTGATATATATAATTAACCTTTATCGGATTAGTCTTAATCTTAGTTTGAAAAAATTCTATTATTTTATTATTATCCTTGTTGCAAGCATCAGGTATCGCCGTTGACTACTCGATAGTTTGGTGAACCGAATAAAATTTGTTTATTTAATTTCTTATTGGCTATTAATTTAAACATATTATTGCAAAATGTATTGAAATAAGGGAGCCATGTTAGGGTGTAAATTCTAAATCGGAAGACCGTGCACTTGCAGTACCCCATCCATAGTGCTAAAATACATGTGGCCTCGACCCATTTATTGTCGGACCACTAGTTATTGTTCTGTTGAGCTCAGTGGGCTTAGTGGACCCTTGTATGACACAGAGCAATTGTGATAGATGTGATGGTTATCATATTCAAAGCACATTATATTCAACCCATTTCAGGTAAGTTCTACAGTAGCTTCTACATTTATTGAAATCTAATATCATGGGTTTCATTGATCGATCAGAAACAAAATAAAATTGGGTTGCCAAACGATTCAAGTATGCACAAGAAAACAACTTCAACCAAAATGCTTTGCAGTTTACTGGCCACTTACATGCTTTGCAATGTACTGACTGCCCGTGTCACTTTATAGGTTGATGACATGTCAGAAAAATATTAGAGGCTTTTTATTGCAATCAAATTGTACTGACCATCCATGTCACTTTATAGGTTGATGACATGTAGGAAAATATTGGAGGTTTTTTTATTGCAATCAAACATAAGCAGTAATGATTTTCTATTCTGCATAGTATATTTATTAAAGCAAGGGATCTCTCTATGAGTATCAAAGGTATAAGGTCTTTTGAGGCTCAAATTTACATGTTTAGGCTAGTATGTGCAGGTTTTGTTTGTTTGATTATAAGTTTGGTTGTCGTAAATCGTGAAGGAAGGGTTTAGCATGAGACAAGGCTGAGCAAACAAGAATTTAGCAAAAGGGATATATTTTGTTGACCATGCATTTCAGCTAGATTAAGAGTGTTCTCATCATTTCCTAGATTTAGGACTTTTAACACTTGGGATTTATAAGAGCTTTGGGCGATGAGCTCGGTAAGAGGCATGGTGATCTTGATTTTGGCGATTTCGCCCTCAAAGCTAAAGGGCAACTGAAGTTTGGACATGTTTGTTTCAACTTTTTCAGCCACACCCTTCTCTATGTTCTGAGTTTGTTGGCTCTGTTTCGGGACTTTGTTTGCCACAGTCACTTTGGGAATTTTTGTGGAAGTACTAGGAGCATCTGAGTCAGGACTATTTTGTGTAAATCTAGCTTTGTTTTGGTCATTCTTCTCGACCACGATTTTGTTACTGTTTACTGCTTTCTTAAGGATGGTATCAGGGATTTTAGCAGTATCTGATCTACCTTTCTTGGAATTGTCTTGATTTATTTTGCTTCTAAGGTCATACTTCCAGTGAGCTTCTATTATGGCATTCTGAAAATCTATAGCATGATCGTCGAGATCTTCATAGTTGGCCTCATCCTGATTTGGGGAGAAGAATGCTTGTTCTTCTTCTGTGAGGTACACCTCACTCTCATTATCAGACCCTATGAGGTTCAAATGATTTTCATCAATGGGTTCTGCATCCCTATCATCTTCTTCCACATAATTTTCATTAAATGGTGGCCTAATTTGTTGGTCATTTTCCCTTGGTCTATTTTGAAGTTGCTCCTTCCTGAAATTTTGGTTATGGTTTCTATTTGGGGGAGGTGGCTGGTTGTCCCTAAGAGGAGCCTTCTCACTCATTTTTTCCCACATTTTGGCCATGGACTTGACTAAGTCATCTATTCTAGGATCTAGGGAAGGAGATGAAGTAGAGACCTCATCTCGGTATGTGACCTTCCTTTATGATCTAGTCCTAGCCCTCTTTTCTGCCAAGTTGGCTTCTGCTCTTATGGCTACTTGTTGCATTTCCTCTAAGGTATGGGGGTCATTGTCTCTTAATTTATAAGTCATGTCTAGGTCAAAACCCTCGGGGAAATTTGCCAAGGCTAAACCAAGCGGGGGTTTGAAGTGAGGTGGGAGGGCATTATACACACTGTTGAACCTAGTACAGTATCCCTAGACACTCTCCCCATTTTCCCGTTTTAGATTGTTATATTCTGATAGGATTTAAATGGGGTTATTTTGGATTTCCCACTTGTTTAAAAAGACTTGGAAGAGTTTTGGGATGTTGTGGATGCTATTTGGAGCTAAGATCTTAAACCATTTTTTGGGTTCTCCGCCCAGGCTTTGGGCGAACATTCTCATTCTGATAGTCTCGTCTTCTACTTCCAAGTATTCAAAGGCATCGCTAATCCTATTTACATGATGTTGAGTTGTGGCAGTCTCTTCTCCAGTAAAGTGTGGGATTTTGTCTTGATAGTTAACTGGTAGAGAATCCAAAGGTAGTGGCAACACCAAAGGTGCGTACCAGGCTGCCATGACTAGAGCTAGTGGGTGATGTACAAGATGAGGACTTGTGGGATGAACTGAGGTGGTCTGCACAGTAGTGGTTTGGATAGGGGTGCATGTATCGGGGCCAGTGATCTGTCGGAGCAGATTCCGATGCAGGCTTCGAAAGTGATGGGAGAAGTCGAAATTTAGGAGGTGTGGAAGGTAGGTGAGGCTTCTCTACTAGGACTCTGTGGCAGATCTAGGGGTTCAAGATCATCAAATTTTATCTTACTATGTGACTTGCTTCTAAAAAGAGTCTTTGCTGAATTTAAGTCAAAAGGGGAATTTGGTAAGATAGTGAGATGTTCAGGTACTGATCTTGTTTTACGGATGGATCTATCAGTAGCTAGATTATCAGTTTTGGAGGCTTGCCACAGAATCTTCTCTGGGTCATCTACTATGATAGGGGGATTTGGGTCTGGATGAGATCTGGTGTTGATTCTTCGTGAAGCCAGATTTCAGGTCTAGATTTTAGAGAGGATAGTATTTGTGAATGTTTTTGATGGATGGTCTCTCTAAAGTTCTACTGATGTGAAGGATGGTCAAAATAAAAGGGATGGACTAGTGGAGTCACCAGGTGGATTTCTTATGAGAACTATGGTTCACCACCAATAATATCAAAGATGCTTTGGGAAACAGTTTTATGGCAAACTTTGAGATGGAATCTTGCAAAGGAGAGTGATTCACTTGGTTTCTACAGTTTGCTAAGCTGTATGGACAAGCTAGTGGTTCTCTTGGCAAGAAGGTTTCTGCTTACTTCCTATGTTTTGGTGAGGTTTTCTGAATCGCTAAGTTACACTTAGATTGTCACTGATCACAGATTTTCCACCCTAAGTTTAAGTTGTTGGAAAGATGCTTTAGCAGAAAGGTATGGTTTACAAATTTTTGGTATTTTATGGAGTTTTTTAGGCCTGCTGGAAGATAGTGGAGTTACCAGGTGGAACTTGGTTGTTTTTGTGAAGATGTAGCTATGGTCCACCACCAGTAACTAGGGAAAACTAATCCGGGAATGTTTTTGGCGTTTTTCTGAGTTTTATGTGCAACCTATGGTTTGCTAAAGTATTCTAAACTTGTTTCATCACTTTTCTAGGGTGGCGATAACAAAAAGAGTTTACTCTAAATTATCTTATGGACTGCTTTTAAGTATCTGAAGGACTAAAGAGTCTATAAGAGTTTGCTAGACTGTCATCTACTCAGTGTCCTACCATCTCACGATATGTTAGCAAGCGGTGGGATAGGTCGATCAGATAGTAACCTAGAGTTCGGTAAAATAGTAGGGCCTACTGGAGGCTAGTGGAGTCACCAGGTGGAACTCGGTTTTTTTGAGGTATATGTGTATGGTCCACCACCAATATTGACAAAAACCAATCTAAGGGATTTTGGGGTTTTCTCGAGTTTTTATGTGGTTCAAGGTTTGCAAGAGTGTCCTGCTTACCGGGTCATCATTTTTCTAGGATGGTGATATAACCAAATCTTCTTCTCTTCTAAGTTTGATCGAGATTTTCGCAGTACCTAAGGGATACCTAGGATGTTTTGACTCAAGGTCCCACCGTGATCACCATTATGTTAGTGAGCGGTGGGATAAGTCAACAAGATAGTACTTTCAAAGGTCTCTAAAGGTTTAGGGAAACTAAGTTTTTTTATCACTCAGAGTCTCAACGTGATCGCCATTATGTTAGTGTGGTGAATATATGGCTTCTAAGGCTTGTATTCTTGGAAAGATGTAATTCTGCAATCTGGGAAAGTCCTTATATTTCCACTAACTCGTGGTCCCACCGTGATCGCCATTATGTTAGGGTCCCGTGATTTGGATGATTGGAAAGCCTAATGACAGTGTAACATCAAACCAGTCTTTGGAGCCCTAGGACCTAGCCTTCCTGGACTTAGAGAGGGCTCTCTCTATATGTGTAAGGGATATCTGTGTGTTTGCTTATTATGTTCTGATTTTTGGCTAGTTATGAAGTAAGTTTTTTATTTTGGTTTTTTAGGTTGTGAGGGATGAAACTGATCAAAGATATAAGATAGGTAAAAATATGTCAGATTAACTGGGCTATGGGGTCGAAAAGGTCAAGAAAGCTATTAGATGGTGATACAAGGCTATTGAAGGGCCGATTTGATTCAAGGGAGAAAGGATCTTTGGGAAAAATGGAGTAAATGGACATCAAATTTGTGAAAAAAAAAGGATTTCAAGCATAACTAGTTTAATAGAAAACATAAACATGGTAGGGAAAACCATTAATCATGCAAAATGTAACTATAAGCTAATCAATACATAGAAATAAACATTCAAGCCATGCATAGAGATATATAACTCTCTAACTTTGGGAAATGGCTATCAGACTTTGGGGAAAACACTTAAGACAGAAAAACAACTCAAAACACTATGCCGGAATGCCTAAACAAAGTATTTCAATTTATTGGGCACTTTGAAAACAAGATTTGCATAGTCTTAGACAAAGGGCTAGATCGGAACTAGGCCTCCTTGGTTCAACAAATGAGAATCTAATCAATCAAAGAGATAATTTCACGGATGGAGTTATGGCTAGCCATAGGTAAGCAGGGAGTACCGTAAATCATACTTAGCATGCATATAACTATGAATGAAACAAGCAAAAATATCCTTAAGTTATTAAAGAGCAGCTAAGAATTCTTTAATGTGACTAAGGAAGAAGAAAACATGAAAGCTATGAAGAAACAGGAAATTTGAGGTGCCTCCAAGGGCATATCTCAAATTTGTTCTCTACTGATCTATAGCAAGCAAGAAAAATGTATTCATGAATGAAAACTAGAAGACAAAACAAATAAAGAGACACTATACCATTCTACCAAGTCATGGAATCCAACAACAATCCTTCTTCATTCATCCAAGAACATCCAAGAGGCAATCCAAAAGCATAAGACAAGTATTTCTTCCAAAGCTTATATGACCATATATTGCTTCTCTCATCAAGTTCAGCCTTGTTTTACAATGAAATCCTTTGGAATATATAGGCTCAAGTGAGGAAAACCTCATGGTTCAACTTGCTCTCCCATTGGCCTAATCAAAATATCTAAACTTGTCCTTGAGGCTTTGCAAAGCCCAAGGCACAAAATATCTAATAAAATATCTAAAAAATGCTAAAAAAGGGAATTAAATTGACTTTTCATAACTTCTCATGTGCAAAAATAGCTAAACGCACATGAGGAAATATCAGTTTTTAAAGGTTCAAAATTTACAAAAATATTCAAAATTTACATCAGCAAAAGGTCCCTTGACTTGCCGGTAACATTTGGCAGCCTTCCTGATGTCGAAACGAGGCTCATGATAGCTCGTTGGAAATATATAAGTGTATAATTTTTGGAAAAACTAAAATTTTCCCAATCTGATGCCTAGAAATCCTCCAAAACTGAACCTGTGTGTAAAAAACCAAAAATTACAGTCTGCTGATAGACCGGGCAGAGTGTGCAAAAAGCAAGCATTTTTCGCCATTTCGGGGGAGTAAATGATCTCCAAATGTTCTAAAAATTGCTGAGAGTGTGTTCCTAAAATTATGGCATCCAATGATACCATTCTCCTCCTTTGATGATCCCCCAAACTGAAATGGCGAATTTCATGAGTTTTGACCAAAAACTCAAAAATGCCAAAAAACCAAAGTATGTCCAAATTTGCCCAAAATCGGTGAGTATGACCCTCAAGGGTTCTTAGAAATATGTTCTGAAGTAGTGGCCAAAATCTCAAGTCCTGATGTGTATTTCTTCACTTTCCGTGTCGGGTGCTTCCCTTTAGCTTCCTTTAGCTTTTCTTTGGCAGCCTTTAACTTGCGCCGGAAAAACTGATTTAACTTTTTGTAATGCCTTGTCATTCTCCTTTGAAGGTCTAAATCCCTATTTTCCCTCTCCAATTTCTTCTCCAAATGGTCATTTACTCTCTCAAGCTATGCCTCGGAGGCATCTTGTTCTAAATGCGCTTCTGCAACACCAAACTGCCTCAAAGTTTTTGAAATGTATTCTTTAAACAAAACTCTGCCTTCCCTGTCAACTTACTGTTTGATCAAGCAATAATGGTTTCAAATGCTGTGTGAAATGCACTCCTTTGCTATTAGGTCTATGTTCCTTCCAAACACTACCTTTTCCCTTTTGTATGCCAATCAACAAGCAGTTTCAAGAATAAGCACACAGTCAACACAGTCAAATGATTTTCTGAGTTTATGGTAAGGTCACCCAGCTTTGGTGTTTTGAGGCAACATGACAGCCTTGTTTTTAGATAAAGACAAAACAAACACCTTCTCAATTCAAAACACTGCTCTTTCTTCTTTGTATGCCAATCAATAGGTAGATGCAATAATCATCACATAGTCAACCAAAAATAAAATACACAGTCAAAGGTCACCGTGTTATAGGGTAAGGTGACAGAGCTTCTTATGTTTTTGATGTGATCACAAAAAGACCTATAGGAGTCAAACAATAGTAAACTCCTCTCAACCAAAGCACTGCCCTCCTTATACTTCATTGTTCCTCATACCAGTTTTTCCCCACACACCTGTAGACTTTCTTAACCATTTTACTCGTTTGAGGTATGTTTTATAGAATGGAAGGTCAAACACTGCTTTTTTTTCTTGGTGCCAATTTCCAGTAGGCTCAAAAACATAAACACAACCAATCAAAAATACACAATAAAAGGTCACCGTGATAGCAAGGTGACATGGCTGGTGTGAGCATAATAGCCACAGCCAGGAGTCTAACGGTAGAAACCTTCACAATCGATACACCCTCCTCCTTTCACTTGCTCTCACTGCTCTTCACACAAGGTTTGACAATACCTCCAAATGCAAAAGGTAACTTCACTCACTGACTCTGCTTTATGGAATGAAAGGTCAAACACTGTCTTTGCCCTTTTTAACACACAGAGGAAACCTATGAAATGACAAAAGAAAACCTTACACCATGATTACTTCTGTTTGATAACAGGCCCACTGTCTCATTTGTTTAAATACTAGGTTTTCTGCCTTTAAATAGTGCCTTCCATTTAATAACGTTTTCACCATATACTGAGCTGACCAAAGTTTACTTTGCCCTATCACAGTTTAGGGTACCTTCAATAATTTGACAAAATTCTACTGCTGGATATAACCTGGCTATCTGGTTTTTCTTTTAGCACTGTATTGAGGGGAGTATCCAGGCCTTTAGGCATTAATTCAAACACAATGCTACTGTTATGTCGATCTTGGGTAGTTAATACCACAGCGAAATTTTGGGTTTTGAACAGAAAAAACCAACCCTCCTTTCCACTGTAAAAAAAATCATTGAACTACTCACAAATTTCTTTGCCACCCCTACCAAGACCTTCACCCTTTCATCAACATTTAGTCCTTTGAAAAACACAACTTTCAACATCTTTTTAGAAATTCAAAAATACCAAGGATGCACCTAGAATACCTCGAAACTTCGATGGCAATCTTTGCTTGACTAGTTGAGCAGCTCTAGAAAGAGTTTTTGAAGGTTTTTCATGATTTTTTGACTGATGCTACAGGCGCGCCACGCGCTGCTACAGGCGCACTGCCCATCAATACATTCCTTTGGAAATTTTCTGCCTGAACGCGCCGCGCAACTTTTCAAACACATCGCGCAACTTTTCATCCCATTTTGGAGGCCTTCCCGGTGTCAGAATTGGGCGCGAGATGGCTTGTGGGAAAGATGTGGAAGTCTACTTTCTAGAAAAACTTGAATTTTTTCATTTGGCATCCATTTGGTTGTTCAAAAATTCATTTTCCCAACACTGGTCAAAATTGGTGAATCCTGGTGCAGAAATGCATAGTGTTGTTTGTAAGCCACTTTTGGATGCATTCCCAGTGTCAGAATTGGGCCCGAGATGGCTCGTTGAAAAGATATGGAAGTATAATTTTAAAATATGCTTGTGTTGTTTCATTTGGTATCCATTTTGGTGTTCAAAAAATGACTTTTCCATCACTGGTAAAAAATGGTGAATGCTGGTGCAGCAAAACATAACGTTGATTGCAGGCTATTTTTGGATGCCTTCCTGTTGTCAGAATTTGGTCCGAGATAGCTCGTCGGAAAGATATGGAAGTATAATTTCCAGAAAAATTTTAATTTTTTCATTTGGAGTCCATTTTTTTGTTCAAAATATGACTTTCCCATCACTGGTAAAAATGATGAATCCTGGTGCAGAAATTCTCCCGTGACATTTGTATTTTTCCTATTTCTCACAAACCATGATACCTGTGTAGAAAATTAAGGAGGTTTTTCTTATTAAACCTATGAGGGACAAAAAAATCTCTCACTTTTGTAAATTTCATCTCCATTTGGTCAGAAACAGATTTTGAAACAAAATGCCCGGGCGCTCCTTAACCCTAATTTTACTGTGGCAGAGGTATCATGATTCAACAGCCATGCAAATTTTACTATCCCTTTGTATTTGATGAGATGAGATATTTGAGCCTCTCTTTGACTGTGGGTAAACTGTAAGTGAAAATCCTATTTACAAAAGGCCTTCAATCCCAAAAACATTAACTTATCTTCAGATTGACAAAATGATCCAGTTTTCAGTTTTAAGGAGATAAAACAGGGATGATGTTCTAGATTTGAAAATTGAACAAGGGAGAGCTGCCCTTTAGTTATTCTGTGGAGGAGGTCTGCAAGAAGCCTGAATTCTCATTTATTTCACCTCTTTTTGGAGAGCAGCCTCTTTAGAGCCTTTGCCACATGCTATGATTTTCTTTTTATCTTCAAACCATGATGAGCTCCTTTACTTTGCTTATGAAGGATGCCTTCTTTGGCAGATGCCTGTTTTCCTTTTGAACATGATGGCAGAGGTTATTTTGAGACCAAGACCCCCTTTGACTCTTTTGACTATCTGCTTTCAAAGTCTTTCTTCAATGATGATGAACCTGTCAGCTTATAGGTTTTGCCTTGTAATTCAAAAGATAATGAAACTCCTGCAGACCATTTTTAAAAACCCACTGCTTTACCTCTGCCCTTTAATCATCATTTTCATGCAAAAAGCCCTTGGTTGCTGTCTCACTGTACCTAAAAAAAGTACTGTAGTCAGTGCAGATTCTAAAAATCAAATTTTGTCCATTTTCCCTCTGCTTATAGATGAAGGAGGCGCTTTTAACCCTTTGCTTATAGATGAAGGAGGTTTTTCAGTCATGTCATATTATTAGCCTCTTAACAGTGTTGTTTTTCTTTCACTGTCTTTTCAGGCTTTGAATGAGGTCGCAAGAGCTTGATGAAAAACTCTTTGCTCTGTAGCTGCATCCCAGGCTCAAGATCACATTGAGAAGCAGCTATCTTCTCATGTGGAGCCAAAAATTGTCTTCTGAGATGCTGGTATGTTTCTGTCCTTGAAAGATCCATAAAGCACTGTAAAAACACCTAAAATCAGCTTGACTTATGGTCTATGTATTGCTGAGACTTAAGGGTGTATTAGTGGTGCGACCTAGGGCTGTAACCAACTTTATTTGCAGAATGGGAAGGTCTGTTATGACTGGTCAATAGCAGATGGAGGTTCTTTGGCTCTTGGATAGTTTGCCAAGGGAGAAATGCCTTAAAGTGCCACTTCCTAACTTAGGGGAGACTGTTTGAATAGATTTGGATTGTCTCTTTAGAGCTGATGGGCAGACTAGTATGGCTGAGGCTAGGTAGGATTTGATAATGGGGTTTCATCTCATCATGGGAAAATTGAAAGGTAAGAGGGAAAAAAGTTTTATGGGTGTTTTCCAGCTGGCAAATTTGACAAATTTTTAGATCAGCTGCTAGAAAACTTGGTTGTTACAACTAGTCATCACCAACAAGTGAAAAATACTGATGACTAACAGTGGCTCCATTTGGGGAGGGCAGCTCCTTTTCAGGAGGTGTCCAGAATCTCAGATCTTTGGCTTATGAAGACCAGTGCCTTACCCATTGGCACAAATTTCACTCTTCTTTGATGGTACTTTTGAAAAGAGAGAACATGATTAGCATCCATGATATTTCTACCTACCCCACTATCTTTTCTAACATTTTGTCTTCTTTTTGGCGCATTTGAACTAGCTACCTTTTGACAATGCATATTTTTCTTTTTTGCAAAATGAACCTATCTAAATCTACACTTATATCTGCTGGAAGTTCAGATTAAACTGATGAACTCCTTCATTACTCTACCTAAACTAGATCAACTGTCAAGATTAAGCTGTTTGACAGGATTTTGTTCTCTAATCTAAAACATGAAATTTAAAATGATCAAATCAGGGTTAAACAGTCTGATTTGTCATGTATTTGCGGCATGAAAGGACAAACTGCACACAAATATTATTTTGCAAAAAGGAAATCTAGAAAAACGGGGCTAAGATGTACAATGTGTTTTTCATCCCCGCTTCTCTCTTTGGTTCTGTTTTAGGCATGTGGAACCAGTATCTTTTCCTAATCTACTCTCTGTGATAAGTCAATCTTACACAATGTTGACCATCTTTTTCACTCACTAACTTATCAGCAAATAAATTTAAACATGTTCAACTATGATTAGGCTAGATAGCTGAACAAAACATTTGAGTACTAGTAGCGGCATTTAGACTTGCGCGCTTTCCGAAGGACTATTTTTTGGAACATTAGGCCTTTTTCTATTTTTCAACCGCCCTCTTTTCTATCTTTTATTGTTTTTGACTTTTTTGTTTTATCTATTTTTTAAACAGTGGTATATACAATGAATGAAAGTGTTTAAAACTCAGAAATTTTGGAAATGATGAAATTTAAGCATCTTATCCTCGTAAGGATCTCCTCTCACTCTTGGCCCACTCAACTCCTGAAAAGAGAAATTTGGGAAGTTTTCTCTTTCTAACATGACATAGGGATTCATGCAAGAATCTCTGAACAAACCGGTATCTTCCCGCTGTACCTCTTTGTACATCTGATTTCCACTCCTTTCTTTACTGTACATCTTCCTTAAGTAATGCATATACTCTTGGTCATTCTTGAAATAAATAATGACATCATCAAGGTATGCAAAAAATGTAAGTAAAATTTGGAAACATGAACTCATGAGCATATTCTCACGATATCCGATGGGTTTGCTAGTCCCAGGTACGGAAACTGGGACTCACTTCCGGGGATACGCAGAAAAAATCTTTGGTACATCTACTTTACAGAAGGAATCATTTGACTATAACACAAAACATCATCTTGCTAAAACATATGATTAAAAGCACACTTTTCATCGGTATATCATGGTCTTGTTGGGAAGGATAAAATTTCTTTTATAGGGTATTTTAAATGGTTCTAAAATCTGCTCACAAACCTATGACCATTATTTTATCTCGACGGTTCAAAATGTTCAGATTGTTTATATTTCCTTTTGTCTAAGTTATTTCATGAATGGTAGTGGCATATTCAGCTCTATTCTTTTCTCGGTAAAACCCATACTGTCTAAATTTGCAGAAGTAATTTGTTTACTACTTGACACTATGTAATATTTGCAAGGTTTCCATTTCTTTTCTAATATGGTTTAGCAGAACTTTGGTTTCATTTTATTTCACTCCTTATGTGATTATTACCACTGAACTTCTATGAATCCATTATAAATGTGTTCTATTTGTTTTTTTTCCATGTGTTTTGGGTCGTGGCTATGATAATAAGAAATGCTGCCATTTCTCTCCTTATTTTCAGTAAAAGATAAATAGTTCTCTGTTAACACAGTTACTTGAATATGAGAAATTCCTCTCCACAACTCTTTGTTAGATTATTCCCGGTTTATTCTACTATTAGATGTATAAAAATATTTCTCCAAAATTCATTCGTTGTTGAGGTTACTGTGCAAGAGTTTTGTAGTAGTTTCTAGGTGTCCGGACCACCAAAACACTTTGTCTGAGTATAGTTTTTAGGAGAGTACCTGAGAAACAACTAGTTCTGGGGTTGGGTTTCTACCCGAGCCCTCAACTAACAGTTTTCTCAGTCCCTATTCTTGTTTCTTGGTCTTTAATTTTGGATTCCGTTATTTGATTAAATCACAAATAATAAAAGAAATATGCATACTTCAGCTTTCTCTTTGATAGTTCCATTATTATATCATTGTTTATAGTTAGAACAATATTTAGAACTTGTGATGTTAAATGAACATGCATTCCTCTTATATAACTCATAATCCCAAAGAATTTAAGCTGTAAAGTTATCCATTCTTTTCATATCTAAAACACTTAACTTAATTACAGAAGAGAGATGTACTCATATAAAACAGATGGAACCCATATAGTACTTTTAGCAAGAAAAACATATGTAAATTTGCTCGTATAGTAACAACAGAATAATGGTACAAATCTACCTTAACTTCTCACTGTTTATATCCTGCAAACGATTATTCCGACAATATTTTTTTTTCTCAATCTGTGACAGAAATACTATAAATACATCTATAAAGAAATTTTGTAAATGCATATGTACTTATCTGTATTTTTGGTTTAGCTTAGCTTTGGTCCTCCCAACCATCAAGTGAGGAAATTACGTCCTCCTTTCCCCCGTGCTCCAAACTGAACGGTACGGGTTAACAATGGACTTTCTTTCTGTTGTGACCTCAGGACATCCAGTCCAATCAGTACTAGAAACTTCAGGAAATTTCTAAGTGTTTTCCACTGGTGTGTTACTAGCTCAGGAATCCTTCACTCTTTCCTTCATCCATCAACAGAACCCCTACTCCTCACTGGGATCAGTCCTTTATCCTCAGAGGAGCAGGTAACTGTTTCCAACTATTCCCCAACCTCTTTTAATTTCTTGGAAACATTTACCATCAACTTTTTACATTTCTTATCCAATTATTTTTCCATAACAATTTTATTATTAAAATTAATAACATTAATTGTCTCAGTTTTTCATTAACAAATAATAAAATCCACTTAACTAGTTAACCAACTAGTTAGCAGTAAATGTAGCTATCACACTAAAATTTAAAAAATATTAAAGCTAGATAAATTATAATTATATCTTAAATTATTATTAATACTACAAAATAATAACAAGTGCTACATTGTAGTAATACATGCGACTTAGTTTAAATATAGTCAAATTAAAGTAAAACTAGCAATTACACCACATGTTGCAAAAGAAATGCCCTAAGGAAATAACATAGGAAAGAGTAGCCTAAAAGAAATAAGATGTTGCAGAAAAGGAGCCATCCTGGAGGAATTAAAATAAAAATTTTCTTCCATGGAAGCACGTAGTAAAATATTAATGAAATACTGCTTCCTTGAGCCTTACAAATTATGAGGCATATGTTGAAGTTAAGTTAAATGTTGATCATGCCAACATGAATGCCTCATGAATAAAGAAATAGATCGTGATTTTCTACCTTCAAAATAAAAGGTTGTTTTGGTGCAGTTCCTCCATATTTAATCTTGATCAATTCCTATTGAGTCATCTATGTATTATTTCCTTCATGATATTTGAAAATATTCAAAATATCACATTGTTCTTTACCACTGATGTCCCTCGTGTCTGCCATGTTCTTGTTTTTTCAGTATCACTGATATGACGTTGGTTTTTTTTATTCTTTGTGCAGATAGTAAAAAATGTATGGAGAGGTGGCTTTCATCACTTCAAGAGCAGTAAAAATAAGACGATTGAAAAAATAGCTCCAACACTGAGAGAGATTTGGTAGCATTTATGGAGTCGGCGAACATGTCTTGTTCTGTGGTGTTGGTTACTCGACATAGCTTGATTGATCTTGTGTAGAAGAAATTAATTTTTATTTATCTTATATTACATTAACCATGAAATTTCCAACATTCATGGCACACTTTCCATCACATTTATAGAGAAAATTATAGTAGAGTATCACACAATTCTTACCAAAGCTAAATGCTCCTATATGCAATAACGATGAATTTCATCCCTTAAGAGAAATAAAAACAAGTTTATTGAGAAAACAACTCCAACACATTTGTAGAGAAAATTATAACATAGTATCACACTTTTCTGATAAGAGATAAATTCTCCTATATGCAACAATGATGGATTTCATCACTTAAGAGCAGTAAAAAAAATTTTGTTCAGAAAACAACTCCAACACATTTGTAGAGAAAATTATAACACAGTATTACACTTTTCTTATGAGATCTAGATGCTCCTATATGCAACAACGATGGCTTTCATCAGTTCAAGAGAAATAAAAACAAGTTTATTGGGAAAACAACCCTAGCACTGAAAGATATTTGGAAGAAATTGTTGAATTGGTGAACATGTCTTGCTCTATGGTGTTGGATATTGGGCATAGCTTTCTTGATCTTGTATACAAGACTGTAAATTTTCATGTAGCTTACACTGCATTAACCATGAAATTTTCGACATTAAGGGCACATTGGCCATCACATTTGTAGAGACAATTACAATAGAGTATCACATTATTCTTATCATATCTAAATGTTCCTATATGCAACAACTACCTTGTGCCTCATAGTTTAAATTTGTGCAAGGAGGAGGAGAGGAGGAGTGTCAAGGTGCAAGCTAGAATATGAAGAAAAAGAAGAATCTTGTTTGGGACTTGAGATAGACTCATTCTCTGCACATCTAGAGTAAAGCTTAATAAAACAAAACTCACCATACTTTGAATTTTTTAAATAAATATATTAAAAATTAGAATATCAATTTAATACATTTTACTCAATTACACATTTAACAATATTCATTTAAAAAATACAAATACAAATTACTATTTAAATAAAAATAGCACAACACATTTAACAATATTCATTTAAAGAAATATAAATACAAATTACTATTTTAAATAAAAATAGTACAACACATTTAACAATATTCATTTACAAAAATTATACAAATACAAATTACTATTTTAAATAAAAATAGTACAAAGAATCACATTAAGTACCATGGCCCTCATGTACCTTCCTCTTATTTCTTTTTAAATACCTGATGTTTGTAACTTATTCTTAATCAAATAGTGTCAATTTCGTAAAACTATAATCTACAAGTCTCAATTTTTATAGCTTTGGTGGAAGGGTAGAGTATCTAAATTCCCTTACCCTTTAAGAAGCATTCTCAATTATTGTACCACCCACCTCGACATCCAATCTAGAAATCTTAGGTTATTCTAAATTGATCAAGAGTACAAAATTTTTAGGGTGGTGTTCTATGTGCACTAAAATTCCCATGAGGTCCATCACTATGTATGGGGTTCATTGCAACCTTGGATATATTCTATGAGTTGTTGTGATTTTTTTCTTGTGGCTACAACTTAGTTTTGGTTGTCACCTAGTTATCATGATTCAAAAATTTGTTATCATCTCAGATCCTTATAGAATTAAATATAATATGTGAGCTAATGTGATGTTTTGTTTGTCACAATGATTCAAAAATTAGTTATTATACCACAATATTGACTTTCTCGTTGTATGTTTTTTTTATGAACCCTTTAAAAAAACCACAAGAACATTTTAAATACCTGATGTTTGTAACTTATTCTTAATCTAATAGTTTCAATTTTGTAAAATTATAATCTAGAAGTCTTACTTTTTATAGCTTTGGTGGAAGGGTAGAGTATCTAAATTCCCTTACCCTTTAAGAAGCATTCCCGATTATTGTACCACCCACCTCAACATCCAATCTAGACATCTTAGGTTATTCTAACTTAATCAAGAGTATAGAATTTTTAGGGTGGTGTTCTATGTGCACTAAAATTCCCATGAGGTCCATCACTATGTATGGGTTTCATTGCAACCTTGGATATATTCTGTGAGTTGTTGTGATTTTTTGCTTGTGGCTACAACTTAATTTTGGTTGTCCCCTAGTTATCATGATTAAAACTTTGTTATCATCTCAGATCCTTATAGAATTAGATATATACACAATGAGCTGTCACAGTGTTTGTTGTCACAATAAGTTTCCAAATTAAATTTATTACCACAATAACCAGCTTTCTACGTTGTATTTTATTTATGAGACACTAAAACCACAAAATTGTTTGATTTTCTTGTCATAGCTCTACCATGGGTGAGAGGTTTCAAAAATTGGAGAGTAAATTGAGGAGTATTTATAGTTATAAATTGTTGTGTAAGATGGAAAATTTGGATGATTTGTAGACAATATGGATGCCATAAGAGATATCTATTTTAGATTTTTCGTCTCTGTCCACCACATGTCTCCCTTTAGAAAGGCTCTAACATTTAATTCTAAAGTTTCAATTCTCAAAGAATATAGCCGCTTAAAACTGCAAAGGTTTCTTGGAAAAAAATTATAGTCGAATACGAGATACATAACTATAACTAACTATTAAAGACCAGAATGTGAAAACAAAATACTCAGTTTCCCCATTTGGAAAGTGGAATATCCTCACTGGAGAGTTGTCATATAGACCAGGATCCACCAGTCACATACTTTGTTTTGGAAGGTTCGAAATGAAATTAGATCATAATTTTAATGATGCTGGACAGAAGTTTCGCCTTCTGTGTGAGTTTTCTGGAGAAATCTAGAAATATACACATGTACAAAACGGACATTAATAAAGCCACGTTATAATTGCAATAGATAACCACTCAATTATGGCATAAAAGGTGGTGAGAAACAAAAAACTTGAAAATTTTACAGCCAGGAAGACTACGCTCTTCTTTTG
>CM076571.1:209770266-209922082 GCA_034641835.2 Pinus albicaulis
AATTTGAAGCCATTATCACCGAGAGACAGAGATATATCAGTCCAAAGTTTGAAGCCATTGTCACTATAACGCAGAGGTATATCATTCCGAAGTTTGAAGCCATTGTCACTGAGAACAGAGGTATATCAATTCAAAGGTGGAAGTTATTGTTTCCGTGGGCAAAAAGAATATTAATCTGAACATTGAAGAAGCAATTATGGGTCTTATTGTAAGAACCGAACCAATGGGTACAAAATACTTGGAAGGATACCCTCAATGTAAAGAAATGTTGCAACAGGTAGGGTGGCTACAATTTCTTGAGAAGTTTAATGGCTTCCACAAAGAAGTCACTAAAACATTTGCAAGGTCATTTCAAGGAAGTGGGGGATGTGAAATTCACTGTCACTGAAGTTTTCATTGCAGCAGCTACGAGATTGCTTAGAAATGGAGAGAGATGGTTCAAAAACAGAGAATTCCATAATGAATCCTGGAAGCAAATTCTAAAATCACCAGGTATGGATATCACTGTGTTTAAGAAAGGAATTCCAAGTTCTGCATTGAAAAATAAATGGAGAAACATACTGCTTATTCTGCAAAAATTTATTACATGTGAGGGTAGATATGGCACATTTTATGTTTACCACATTAGACTGATAATGCATTTTTTTGGGGGAAGAGTTAAACTTACCCTATTTCTTGCTTCAAAGTTTGAAAAAGATGGCTTCTTGTGTTCAAAGAAGGGTTCAATTTTTAGAGACAACTCTATATCATCATGGCTTGGTTAAAATTTTAATTGAACACCATTTAGCCAAAACAAATGATACTTGGGACAATTTCTTGATAAGAAATCATTTTGAAGAGCCAAAAGAGCCCTCACCTGAACAACAGCCTACAAGGAGAAGCAGAAAATGGAGAGCTTAAAAAATTGAAATTGATAAAACAGTCCAGGAAAGTAGTGAGGAAATCATCTTAGAGAAGTTGACTCAAATCAAGAAACAACGTAAGAAAGAGAAGGTAATCAGGAAATCTTCCATAGAGAAAGGAGAGAGATCTTCCCAGCCAAGAAGAAGCCATAGAATAAAAGGGAAACTAAGGAAAACTCAGATCAAACAAACATGGGTGATAAATATAGAAGATGAGAAAACATCTATTGAAGAAGATGTTGAAGAGGATTTTAATGAAGGAACCCCTGAAATTGACCCTGCTCAACAAGAAGTTTATGACTATGTTGAAACTTTGGAAATGAAAGCTTCAGAGAGTAGAGAGAGAACCCCTAGTCCTCCACTGTCTGAAATAGATGTGTTAAGAAGGGATAGGTATGAGCTGGAAATACTTAATAGACACATCAAAAATGAGAATGATATTCTGATGGAGCAAGTCAAACTCAAAACCGATATGAACTCAACCTTATCTCTACATATGGACAAAGTGGAAAAGGCTAATGAAAAGTTGAAAAAAAGGAACAAGAAGCTAATCAGGGCACTTACCAACATAAGGTTCAAACTTGTCATCAGAAAACCCAGAAGATCTCTAGCTTCCAGGCAAAGGAGAAGGAGAGGATTAGATGTTCTTGCAGAAGTCTCTGAGTTTATGGAATAAGTTGCATGAGGACATGCAAGAAGTCAGCAAGGGGGTATGTTGAGCCTCAAAATTGTGCTTTCTTTCATCTTACTTTACCTCATTTTCCCTTGTCCATTGTTATCCCAGACCCAATTGATCAATGAATTTAGTTAAACTTACTTTTAGAATGATTAACATGACTGACTTGCTAAGTTTTGTGATTTTTGTCATTGTAATGCATTTTGACCAGAACTAGCTGCAGAATGCAGACATTCCGTAGCTAACCAGCAATTTTGCAGCTGTCTTCACGTTTGGGTATGTTCCAGGTGGCCTCTCAAGAAAAACCGCATATGGGTATATTCCACGTCATGTCTACATTGTTCGTTGCTCACCATGAAGGAAAAACCAAATTCTAGATATGGTTTTGGTATGTGGGAACACATTTAGGAAGGCAGACTTCTAATAGGACTGTCTTAGTCCAGATGTCCTTTTTATTTTTACGCAGCCACTTCAAGAGTCCTAATGTGATTTCGATAAGGAAAGACAATGATCTTGTAATTGTTGCAAGTCTTCTTATGTAAATTTGTTATAAAAACACTTGGGAAACCGAGAGCTAGGCTAGATTTTGTTCCAGATTTTGCTTAGATTTTGTGCTACATTTCTGAAGACGCAGATTGCTCTGTTCAAGTTATTTCTCCTTTAATGAAGAAGACAATGTTGTTTTGAAAAGCGTTGAGTTGATTTGGTGTTAGATTCCGTCTGGTGGTAGAGGGCCCCTGCCTCCTGCACGGTTTTACTTGCGTAATTTAGATAAGTATCTTAGTTGCCTTTACGTTTTTGAAGTTTGAGTGCATAGTTAATTCCGTAGCCACTATAGTTATACTCGTTCTAAAAACTCTTCCAAAAGATTATGATAATGAATGGAAATGGCTATAGTGTTGTAGGATTTAATTGTAATTTCTTTTGTTCACTATCACAGTTACATTTTTTCTAAACACTCTTCCAAAAAATCCTTATGATGTCCAAAGCATGACTGTGATGATGAATGTTTTAGTTGTTTGTTTTCACTAAGTAACATAGCTGTTCTTGCTCTTAAAACGCTCTTCCAAAATATCATAATGATGGGTAGGAGACAGCTGTGATACCTTAGTTTTCAAATTGCTTTCAGTCTTTATGTTTGCATTTGCACTGAATTGAACAGTCAGGATTGTTCTAAGAAACTCTTCCAAAATACCAATCATGATGGAAAAACAGACTATATAATTCCATAGATTAATGCATGATAGCTTAGTTAGAATGCTCCGGAGTCTAATTGAATTTAACTCATGCTCTGTTATTTCGTTTTGAGTTTGATAATGACTTGTTAGTTCAGCACTGTTTTAGACTAGTGACATCTCAAGTTCAGTTTTTAGCTTAACTCATTGCATTTTCACTTCACATTTAGTTGTTGTCCACTGCATATTAGATTACTTCAGTTGTTAGACTTAACCAAACAGTCTTCATTATTTACAAAACCTCTTCTTGTTCTAGATCTATAATTGATTCATAACCATATGAACAGAAGACAATATCATTCCAAGGCCTGAGGTACTTTTTCAATTTCCTTTATCATCTCACAAACAAACCTTTCCTCAAAAGACTAATTCAAGGAAATCTATAACCTTTGAGTGAAGTGTAGAGGTGTCAAACTAAATTGCATAATAAAGTTAGGAGTTAGTCTTAGAGTAGAAGATCTTATGATGTCAACAATATTTTTCTCCAAACATGTTTCCACAAATCTTTAATCATGGATAAAATGTTGTCTCATTATAAGCTGATTGTTTAGTTGTTTAGGACTTAGCTGACCATTTCTCAATCTCTTTCAATATACTTTTGATAAAAGAATTGGACAAGTTAGGTTTATGTTTTGATTCATTTTCTAGAAGTCATTATCAAGCTTGGTATCCTGCTTAGTCATAGTCTAAGTTTGATTTTGTCTCAGTAATTGCCTTTGCATTTGTCATTTGTCATCAACCAATTAGGCTTCACTCTGTTTTCAATCATTAGCTTCTTTCCACTAGCTTTCTAGTAATTTTCCTTGTGAACATAAAACCACCAAAAAGACCAAAAACATCATAAATCATCACAAAAGACCAAAAACATCATAAAACACTACACACAACGCATTAAGAGACAAACACCTAGGCACATACGGTGCACTTCACTTCAGCAGTTTACCAACCCTGGTTGACAATTAAATGAACTCAATTTAGGAGACTAGATTGAGACCAAACACAAGCCTCAAAAGGTGTTTTTCTAGTAAAAAATTTATGGGGAGATCTGTTCTAGATGCATGAGGCACAATTGATATTTTTAGCCCACAATTTCGACGGAAGAAATCTTGCATGCAACATGCAATTGGCCATCTCTTTCAAAGATCAATTATTCCTTTCAGCCACGCCATTTTGCTGTGGAGTGTAAGGAACTGTATGCTGCAACTATATGCCTGCTTCATTACAAATATTCTTGATACATTTGTTGACATATTCCATCCCATTATCTGTGCGGAGTACCTTGATGCATTTTCCAGATTGATTTTACGCATGTGCTTTGAAAATATTTAGATGTTGAAAAACTTCAGACTTGAGTTTCAAGAAGTAAACCCAAGTGAATCTCGTGTAATAATCTATAAATGACAACACATATCTTGCTTTTCTCATTGAAAGCACTAGAAATGGACCCATGAGATCACTATGTACAAGTTCCAAAGGTGAAGAGGCTCTCCGTGCATGCCCCTTCTCGAATTTGTCTTGTAGATGCTTTCCAAGAGCACATCCATTACAAACACCATTTGAATATTCAATGGTCGGCAATCCTTTGACCATCCCTTGCTTGCTAAACTGTTGCATATATCTGAAATTCAAGTGCCCAAATCTCGTGCCAAATCCTACTTTCTTCATTTGCATGTGTAAGTAGCAAAATGGAATCTGATTGAGGAACAAAATCATAAAATGTATACAGACGAGATTGATCATTTACCTTACCAGATGCAATCTTCAAGTTGGTTTGCATGTCATAAATGCTCACAGAATCCGGGGTAAATTCCACTTTCCTTCTGCTGCCTATGTGTGTCATCTGATACACTGAGAGAAGATTCACAGAAAGCCTTGGAATATGCAAGACATTCTGAAAGCTTCCATCTTCGAATTGCACTCTTCCTTTTCAAGTTGCTACAAATGCAGAATTATCCCCCATGAGAATAGGAGGTCCTGAGTATGCATGTAGAGAAGAAAATGATTCCTTTGAAGAAGCCATTTGATGTGAAGCTCCTGAATCGAGGATCCATTCTTGCAGTGCAGAATGAAGAGCAATCAAATCATGCCCATTACCTCTTGGATATGGTGCTTTTTCTCTAGAATTCTTCTTGGCATTCTCAGGAATGTGGTCTCCAATATTGTGTTGCTGGAGTGTTTGCGCCATAAGATCTATAGTCTTATTCATGCATGCAGATTCAGGGTGAAAACCACGGTGGCAATAATTGCACATTGATTTCCCTTTCGTTCCTTTCCTTTCCCTTGAGCCGGATGATCCATTAGGGGGTTTGGGATTTCCTCCCTTTCGTGGATCAGGATCCTTCTTCCCTTTTCCTTTCCTTTTGCATGCACAATAAGTGCATGCACTTTGGAATTTGTAAGTGTGCCCATTTTGATGAGCTTATCTTGCTCATGCATCAAAGACTTAATAAAAGAATCCAGTGAGGGCATCTTCCAAGCTGCACCGGTTGCAGATCTTACTGTGTGGAATGTAGAGACGAATACTGCATACTCTGGACGAAGTCTTGATAAAATGGAAAGAATCAACTAATTTTATTGCTTGGATTTGTCGATCCCACATCCTTTCAGCTGAAGCAACAAGGATTTATACCTTGTGAAAAAATATTGAATGTTCTCAAAATTTCTCGGATCTAACGAGTTTAACTCATTTTTGAGAATGTGACCTTGCATTTCACTCTATTTTCCAAACAATCATTCCAAAGTTTTCCATACTTCATTTGGAGTTGAAAATGATTCAACATGAAATAGCAATTCTGGAGAGATAGATAAACATAGGATGCCAAAGGCCTCGTCCATGCGATTGAAATATCTTGTTTTCTCCACTGCTGATGTTGGTTCAACTTCTGTTTCCATGGTTACTCGAAATAAGCCTCTACTTCTGAGATGAAGTAGAATCTTTGGCTTCCATTCGAAGTAATTATATGGAGTAAGAATTTCCAATTGTGGAAACTCCAATTTAGATTCCATTCTTTGTTGTTGCTTCAATGTTCTGAACCTGCAAATAAAAATTACTTGTGCACTGATTACAAATCCCTGCACTCTGATACCATGTAATATTTTGATATACAAAGATCTATATTTGCAAAACAATGAAAAAACTTGCAAGAGAAGGAAGGAGCGAGCTAGAATAGAGAAAAGAATGAAATTGATTCTTCAATATTAGTTTTGGAATAAATACATAAAAGAAATTAAGTTAAGCTTAGCTGTACATGCAATAACTATGGATAGTTAAGGCTAACTGAAGCTAAGTGTGCTTTATGTTTTGCTAATGTGCACATGCACCACATGCAAGCAGTAAGTTAACTAACTAAGCCAAGTGCACATCACATGCAAGCAGTAAGTTAACTAACTAAGACAAGTGCACATCACATGCAATATCTAGAGTTGAACTAAAGCTAATCTAGGTGCATGTACACCAACAATTATTAACATCTCTTCCAAGTACAATTATTTTGGCATGGGCTAAAATTATGAAGTAAAAGTTAAATTCATCCTTATTTTATATTTTTTTTATAGGAAGTTGACCTACTTACCTTTTTGGAGCTTATATCACATCCTTTTGTTCGCTTGTATCTTTACCTATTTTAAGAACTTGAAACTTGAAAGAGTGGATCAATTCTTGCTAAAGGACTGCCCACAGGGTTTCTAACATTGTCCATTCCACTCTGCAAGCTTGAGAGTCCAACCTCCTTCAGCCCTTTCAATATGACAGACACGTCATCCAGCATAACTACACGAATCTACCAATTATGCTGAGTCATTATATCTGTGCATCCCTCTGCTCCATATTGAATCACACTTGCCAATATATATATATATAATGAAAACTTTATCTTTGGTAATTATAAAAACTTTATAGCTCCCATACCAAATTTCAATCAAAATATAAAAAGAAACACAAAACAAATAAATTACAACCTTTTGAATTCCACTGTGAATATTTAACACATCAATTATTAAAAATTCAAAACTTTTATATCCATCGAATTAAAAAAACAAAATAAAACATAAAACTGTGCACTTTGCTCGTCCTGAATCCATTTATTTAAAAAAGTTTTCGACCAAAAAACGATAATAATAATAAATAAAGAATTTTGGTTTGATTTCTTATCTACTTCTTTCTGAAAATTATATTACACATCCATTATTATTGTCTCCAGAGATCATTCTTGAAAATTACTCCAGGAAAAAGAAAAAGATCATTCCTGAAAATTACTTTTCCCACTGCACAACTGTTCCAAAACCTTCAAAGAGTTAGCCCATCGCACAACCCTTCAAGGAACCAGAAAGCAGAGATCGAGTTTGGAGACTGGAGTCACTCCATTAGGAAGCTTGAATCTCAAATCATGAATCTCCCATCTTCAAAAACCAACAAAGAAGAAAAATTGGTTCGGCTCGCAGTGATCAAATAACAAAGAAAACCAAAAATTGCAGGGCGAAAAAATAGCCTAGAGGAATCGAATTAGGGCACTTACACTGATTCTTTCTTAGGTGAAAGAGACCCAACCACTTTAGGCATACATCTATTAAATATAAAAAAAAGTCACCTCTGCATCGTTGCATGTCTCAGACCAGCGACATCGTCTTTGACCCGAATGCCATCTGGATAAGTGCCGGGGACAAGGAACAACGCAACGTCACTCTACATTAGACATCGTCTCTGACCGGAATGCCATCTGGAGAAGCGCAATATTAACATATATGAACAACTACTATGCGTCGTGCCCTACTGGTAAGAAACCTGTGCCACGTCCTTTACATCCGATATATTTGTGACTGATAATTGCCACTTACAAGAATGAGGAAGAAAATGTTACATGATGTGCATTATCTTCATGGAAATGTCATTGGTGTAGACAAGCTTCGCAGGCGTTGAAATCTTCACATATGGTGCATTTGAAAAATGATAATTCTGCCATAATTTCCTTATCGCAAACATCATATATCACACCAGGCCATGGATAATGTCCGACTTGGAATGGGAGGAAAGGATGTTGCGAGTGATGTTGAGAAGCCATTCTAAGGCCATTTCAGGACGTTACATGGCCGACCACTTCTGATCCATGAACGAGATATTGGTCCTGTCTTCCGACATGACCTACAATTTCATCTCCAGCAGAGGCAATTTCTTCGGACATGACCTGCAATTTCATCTCTAGATCGCCCATGTGTTTCTTGACAGGATCTTTCTAATGGTGCGCCTTGCAAGCCCAAACGAGATCTTCCGGATGGCACGACTTGCAAGCCCCATTTTTCCATTGCTTGCTGGTGTAAATCCCTTATTACTGCTTACTAGTGTGCCAATTTCAGTAAATTCTGTCAAATAAGGAGGACAACTTTGAAAGATCGATGGCTTCTTTCAATAGCTCGGATATGTGAAATGCATGCAAGGTTCGGGTGACATGTTTTCTTCTTTTTCCTTTTATTTTAATTTATTATTTTTTCTATTTTATTTTAATTTATTATTTTTTCTATTTTTATTAAAGTTTTAAAATTTTTTATATGTGCAGGAATAGACATAAATTAAACTGAGCTGTGCGGTGTATAAGCATGCATCAAAGAGAAATAAATAATAAATATTTAGCATGCTATCTGGTTCGAAGTTACAATGGCAGGTCCCTGTCCAAAAATTTAAGAAAATATGCTACTAAATTAAAACAAAACTTTATCGGCCTTGCAATGAATGAAGTTACAATGGCAAGCCCCTGTCCAAAAATTTAAGCAAATACGCTACTAAATTAAAACAAAAATTTATCGGCCTTGCAATGAAAAAAGAATTAAATCTAGTATGGAGAAATGACATAATGACACCCTCTGTCAATTTTGAATGAATGATATTTATAAGTTGTTCCTATTTCAATGATATTTATTAACTGTTCCTATTTCATTATGTAAAATTACATTTTTTTGTCAAGTTGTTCCTATTTTGTTTTTTTTTAAAAGGTTGGCAGGGACTACATTTTTTTGTCAAGTTGTTCCTATTTTGTTTTTTTTTTAAAGGTTGGCAGGGACTAGCTGCTTCACAACCTCGTTTTTTTTAAGGTTGGAAGGGACTAGCTGCTTCACAATAGTCCCTGCTTCACAACCTCGTTTTTTCTCCTTTTTTTTTAAGGTTGGCAGGGACTAGCTGCTTCACAGCCTCTCTTGTTTTTTATAAAGCAGCCTCTCTTGTTGTTTCTATGCTCGTTTTTTTTAAAGGTTGGTAGGGACTAGCTGCTTCACAGCCTCTCTTGTTTTTTATTCCTATAGCCTCTCTTGTTTTTTATTCCTATTCTCGTTTTTTTGTTTTTTATAAAGCAGCCTCTCTTGTTGTTCCTATGCTCGTTTTTTTTAAAGGTTGGCAGGGACTAGCTGCTTCACAGCCTCTCTTGTTTTTTATTCCTATTCTCGTTTTTTTTGAAGGTTGGTAGGGACTAGGGACTAGCTGCTTCACAGCCTCTCTTGTTTTTTATTCCTATTCTCGTTTTTTTTGAAGGTTGGTAGGGACTAGGGACTAGCTGCTTCACAGCCTCTCTTGTTTTTTATTCCTATTCTCGTTTTTTTTGAAGGTTGGTAGGGACTAGCTGCTTCATAGCCTTCTCTTGTTTTTTATATGGCAACCTCTCTTGTTGTTCCTATTTTGTTATATAGGAGCCATAGTCCCTGCTTCACAACCTCAGTCTCTCTTGTTTTTTATATAGCAGCCTCTCTTGTTGTTCCTATTTTGTTATATAGGAGCCTCTCTTGTTGTTCCTATTTTTAATGTTGGCAGGGACTAGTTGCTTGAAGAGAATTGGTTATGATATGAGATATATGTAAACATTGTAATTCATTATATTCTAAACCCGATTACATTTTTGCATTGGTTATGATATGTATTATATTTTTGCATTGCATATACAATCTCAGGTCCAGATTGAAATCACTCGACATATTTGTTAACATAAATGATTTCTTCCAATCCTTTTATCTGATTGTTTTCATTACAATACAATACATGTGGTATATTAATTTGGTAAGTTATTATTCGTTGGACAACTAAAAGGCGAGGCTTGAACTTCCTAGAGATGGTTTTGGAGTATTATGTTTGATATGTCACCCCTTCCCAAAGGGGACACATTTATGTACGTTGGTATATCTGATCGACGGTTGGTAATGCTGAACGTTTTTTATCAACGTGTAATTTATATAAGGTTTAAAGCACTTTAATGAATACCCTTTCGTTCTTGTTTGCATGGTATTTGTGTTGAGGGTTTCTCGCCGGTAATGCCGCTCTGCAGTTAGGGTTTCAAAGTGGAAACCTTCATTTTTCTTTTAATACAGATACGATGTCTTGGTGTTGACCTTCCATCCATCAATCAAATGGAGAATGCTCTCGATGCATTCGTTCTTGTCAACGCACGTGATTCCATATACTCCATTTTTTTGAAATCTGTTGGGTTTCCTGTTACAATTGTTCTGAGTTCATATTTTTCATTAATGGTTCTACTTTGTATATATGTATACCCCCGATTCCTCCATTTGAAGTGTCAGGGTTCTTCATCTCAACTGGTTAATTTTTCTGGCGTTGATGAGTTGCATACTTCCACTTCGGATTTAGTTAAGGTATTAGAAATTTCTCTGCTCAATGGCCTTTCAAACCTTTGAGTTTGTAGTTAATAATGTTTCTTATTTCAATTATTGGCTTACCTATTCGTTATGAATGTTCACAGGTTGGGAAAAATTGATTTTGTAAGGAAACATCACTATAATTTTGTACCAGGGTTTCCCTAGTATAAGCTATGAATGAAATGAGGGTTCGACCTCTCCGCTAGATATCAATATCAGGTAAATTATATTGTTTTTATTAGGAATTTTGCTTCTGTGATCCATAAAATGTGATAGAAATCTTTCGGTGAAAATCACATCAGAATAGATTTGGTCGACGCGTTTCGAACCAACCAGTGTGGTTCATCATCTTGTTCTGATGATGAACCACACTGGCTAGTTCGAAACGCGTCAACCAAATCTATTCTGATGTGATTTTCACCAAAATATTTCTATGATATATTGTCTTTACTTAACCACCCCACCCGTCTACTGATGATAGTTATTATTATTTTTCAATATTAGAGCATTCTCTTGTATATCAGGGTACATAATGGCTTACAACCATTACACCTATTTACTATGGGTTGCTAACCCTAATCCAAAATTATTTTTCTCAGTTTGATTCGACTTTAGAACTCAAAATTTTAATTTAGGGTTCCTTCCTTTTCCAATAAAAGAATTTGTGAGAGATTTTTGTTCTCAGTGTCTAGATTAGGTTCTTTTCTTCAACTCTATGGTTGATATAAGGGTTTGTAAATTCTGGTTTTTCCTCTATTTATGAAATGAGGATGAAGTTTCTGAATGATTTATGACTGAGTTATTTAAATGTTTGTCATGAAGTATTCTCGTTAATCCTATTAGAGGTATATGAAATGTCATATTTCTCACTATATTTATTAGCATTGAAGTTGTTATATTGACTATTTTGGTGACATGCATTTTATTTTCTTTTTGGTTTCCTTCAATGGTTTTTACTTTTGTGTATAAATAATTTACAAGAGGCCTTGAGCTCTTGTATTTTGGGTCTTTGTAATAAAATATAGTCACCACTAATTTTAAATTCTTCTTCCTCTCCCTCTTCTTTAATATCGGTAGAGTATTTAATATTTTTATTTATACAAATCCATCTAATTAATTTCTCTCTGCATATTTGTTTTTTTATTCCCCTTAGGGTTTATTATAAGATTTCGTTTTTCGACCTTTCAAATTACTCCATTCTTGTTACAGGTCAGGATTCCAACCTATTGCTCTTTTACCCTGTTCAGAATTGCTTCTACTTTGCCTGCATTCTTGAAGTGTTCATAATTTCTATTCGGGACGATAAATTGGATGTTTTGATAATGCTGCTCCTGACATATATTATTCACTAACGTAATCTTTATTTTATATTTTGGGACTATTAAAATTAATTACACAGTGTTCTAGCCTTTTTGAACTAAGTTCTAAATATACTTGGTGAATAATGAATTATATATATATATATATATATATATAATATATATATATATATATATATATATATATATATATATATATATATATATATATATATATATTGATTTTAATGTCAAAATTTTCTTTTTTTAAGTCTTACATTTACCTAGAAATTTTTTAATGATTCTTGTGTAATTCATTACTTAGCTACAACGTTTCTACTTGTAACTATTCAATGTTTAGAGTCAAATTCTAGCAATGTTTGGTAATTATAGCAAATTGATTTTATGAATAAAATATTTTTGCTTTGAGTTTGCATGAACTCCTATATGTAGCTATAATTAATTTACATATCTTAGTTTAGTCTCATTAAAATCACAACTACTCACATAAATATTTTTTCTTTGAGTTTGCATGAACTCCTATATGTAGCTATAATTAATGAAATTATCTTAGTTTAGTCTCATTAAAATCGCAACTACTCACATTCAAAACCCGTCTTTCCATTTCCTATTGAAAGCTGGCTTGAGATTAACATTCATAACACTCACATATATTAAGTTTTATCTTGAATACTCCATAAATGATGATATTATGCTACAAAATAAATTTATTCTCTTGGATTTTCTATATTCTATACTAGTTTATAGAATCTTTAATATTTTTGTCGTTTTCATACAAATGTATACAACATAAATGAAACATAACAATATTTATACAATTCTGAATTTTTTATATAACTAAATATATAAATAAACAGTTAGAAATACCAATTTGATACAAGAGTTTTCTCCCTAGAAAATCAATGGAAAAGTACTTGGCTCCTACCAATGTTGACACATCAAACTATCTTGACTTACTGAGAAAAATATTTGGGCCCAATCATGGATAACATGGCAATATGTGCTAGACTAGAAGTACTTATTAGTATTCTTCTAGTTTGAACTCCTGCTTCCTTATTACCAACAATTTGATTTCCAGGGTGATTCTTTTATACATATCTTGAAGGGTTTTTTAGATGAGAGAATGTTGCCTCTTCTTCTTCTTATGATACATGATCTTTTTCATCTTCATATTCACTATTAATTTAATAAGCTAGGTTGATATATCTTGGATTCTTCCTTTTAAGAGGTAAAGGTTCATTCACCTTCACATCAATGTTGACAACAATCTTGCAAAATATTTTGTTATAACATCTATATCATTTTATCTTAGTTGATTTTCCTAAGAATATGCCTTCATAAACTCTAACATTAAGCTTACCCAAATTTTCATCATTAATTTTAGTGTATTATTTGCTGCCAAAAACTTTGAAGTGCTTGATTGAAGTTGGTTTTCTGACGCAGCGCCTAAGCTGCATATCTGCCCACATATATGCATTTTAAAATTTAACTATGCATAACCACATGCATATAAACCCAAATAATGGTAACCTCTCATTGTTCCTTTTTTTTCAATTCGATTTTACAAACCATATAAAAATACCCACCTTGACAATTTGTATTTAAAAGTTTGAATTGACATTGGTTAAAATCCAAAATTTCAATCATATAAATATATCCGGGCCCATGCTTATCATTCAACACATCTTTGCCGACGATTTGTATGCTTCCATCGATCCAACATATATCACATTTTAAACTGCTTGCTATTTAACGTTTTCAATTTGTGCGAAATGGGTAGTTTTGAGTTGCAACATGTCACCTCCCAAACACAATTGAACTTCTCAGTTAATTACCACTTACCATTCTGGATGCATGCGAAAACCACTTACTGATTTGAAAAACCGTTTTTGTTCCTCTACGCCATAAATTCACGGATTTCATGGAATCTTATATATAAAAACTCGGCCCAATGAATAACGTAGTCCACTCATTCATAAGATGAAAGATGAGATGCCTTTCATTTTTAGAAACTAGTGAAGAATTTGTAACACCATCACTATTTGTAGAGTTTTCTTGGCATTGGCGTATGGACAAAATCCTTGAATCGAATCTATGCTCTCAATTTCTAAATAGATTGTGTTATTGATTCAATGATGAAATTGCTGTTGCGACTTCTTCTCAGATGTGTATGCAGACCTTACATGGTTGTCAAGCTTACTCACAAACATAAAATATGCTCATATTTTAACAAATTCTCGACATTTGATGTTCAATGCCATTTGATTCATTCTATTCTCCTCACCTCTACGCATTTCTCTCAAGTCATAGTTTTAACATTATTAACCCTGTCTTGCAATTTCATCGCATTTCTCAATTGTATGCAAAATCACCATATTAAACTTCTATTGCAGAGTTTTTATCACACACCTGTTCATAAGCTCAGAGTATTTCTCACACAGATCAACTGAAATTAAAACTTTTATCCCTCTTAAAGGCTTCCACATTCAAATAAAATTCATGCACAGAGCTTCATTTAAATAGAGATCAGTTTCATTCAATTATGATCAAACATAGAAAACAATTCTAAACACAATGAAAACCATCCTTTCATTCATAAAAAATATTTACAAAATCTCAGAACATCTCGTGTTCTGTCTTCTCTCTTTTAGGCCCAATTTTCTAATTAAATGGCCTTTTCCACCTCTCTGGCCCGTAGGCTTACAACAATAAACTCTATTTGTCTAAAACCTCTAACTTTTTTATGCCTTTGAGGCTTTACAATTTATGAAAATGGTTCTGAAACCAATTTTGGTTTCAGATCCTTTATCTTCTCAATAATATCCTGAATGTCCTCTAAGTCCTTATTTGACTCAACTAATCCCTAAGGATCCTCTCTCATCCACAAAATCATGAAACCAATTCTAATTTAGGATTTACAATTTAATTCTCAAATCTCTCAATCTTTCAACTATCCTAATTATTCCCTTTCGAGAACACTTACAAAATTCCTCTCAATATTTAATTAATCCAATATTCTAAATATCTCACACAAAATACTTAAAATTACATCAATTTAATACATAGGAAACCAATATTCTTTGAAAACACAAGACCCCTATGTCTATTAAAATACAAAGAATTTTCTGAGCCTAATGCTCCTGCATCATTTTCCATACCACAATTCATAGGGAATATTATCATTGTTTGGCCTAAAGTGGAATTTATTCAATATGTGGACTACTATATGAAAAAATTTATCCCAAAATATGATTGTAATATCCTCAATTTAAATGGCTAAATTTCTAGATAATTATTCCCAAATAAATAGATATGGAATTTTCTAGAAGCACGATAAAAAATGCATAATGAAATTTCCAACACTTCATTAAATTTTGCAAATGCACAACCCATAATTTTTTAGAGTAAAACAATACAACCCAATTGATTTTATTTTTTCCCACAAGAAAAAATCTATTTATTAATAGAAATAAAATTACATTTTGTTGACACACATAGTCTGTATGCTGAAAAGAGGCATGACGAGAACATGCCATTACATTGGTGATTTGGAAATCACATATCTGAAGTGAATATGTCCATGATCATCCAAATATTCAAGCATATGACAAGGGAATGAAAGAGAATGAAAATAAAAGTGAAAGGAAATTTAAAGATGTCAATTAGAGATGGATTTTTCTTTTATTCCCTTCCTTCTTTGTACTTGTTGCCACCCATGAGAATTTGGGTCAACTAGAAACAAATCTAGGTCATGGGCCCTCTCCAGAAGAGGGGGGTATTTATCTGAGTAATATCTCAATGAGGAATGAGCTCATTTGGTGCTACCTATACTTGTCGAAGGCTGTATTTTTTATTCTGGACTCGTCTGAGGTGGGGAAGCAAGACCATCTTGAACCACAATCTCCCCCTCCATTTTATCTTCAGTTTCTTCTGGTTGTATCTCTTAATTATATTCCTCCTCTTCCTTTTAGAGATTAGTATCAATAAATTTCCATCCTTTTGGTCTATTCTGATCTTATTTTTCCTTTTTGGGATCTTTTTCGGCATAGGGCATGAGTTCTGAAGATGACATGTTTGGAAGCATACACAACATTTGAAGGTCATGTTGTCATAATATAGAATTTGTAACCACTGGAAAATCTTATGCTTCATAGTGATATGACTGGTAGTCCTGTGCTAAGGTCTATCTCCACGTTGATCCTAACAAAGGTGAATATTCCTTTCTTTGTTCTTTCCAGGTCCATTTTTAAAAATTTGTGTAGTTTGTTTCCAATGTCTTCTAGGACTTAATGGTGCCAGTATAGAAGGGGTATAATTGGGAGCCTAACCCAAACTGTAATAGAAGTGACCACCATGGACATGGCATCAAAACTAGGGAATCACAAATTAATTGATACTCCAACTCTGCCCCAGAACCATGGAATTTCATTTAGTACAAAGTCCAGTTCTTTTTGTGTGTCAAATTGGACTATAAAAATCCCTTTGAGAAAAGGTAAATATCACAATTAGGTGTCCATGAGGAGAATACCCATTGGTGTAAATATTTTCATTTGGGCCAAAAGGCATTAAACCTATGTATAATGTATTTCAATTCTAGTGTTGTGAATAAGGAGGATAATTGTGGGGTATTGACCTCCATGGATGGAGCTTGTTCCATTTGGTCCAATATTTATGGTCCTGGAATTCTTTGATTTTGTTTTGTAGGGTTATTAACTTTCCCTGGCGCTACTTCCTTGAAGGTTCCTGATGATCCATTTGGAGGTCTTGCACCATGTGTTCCCCCACACAACCTAGTGAAAGGGATGATAGATGAGTTTTTTTGTGACATTTTAGTCTTGTATCAAGTTTGTATCTTGAAGCTATTTCGTTGCAAAATGTAAACACTAAAGTGGAACATGTAGTCCCCATTTCTGCTCTATTTTCTGTTTTAAAGAGATGGAAACTTCTGAGCTTTGGATCCAAAAAGGACTAGAAGCCCCATTGAGATTTTCAATAAAAATATGAAAGGGTTTATTTTGTGCAAATTCAGAAAGTAGGTGAAAAAAGGCCACTCCATAGGGAATAAAAATCTTATAAGATAAGCACTGTAAGGATGAGGACCCCAAAAAAATAGGCGTCAATAGCTCAGGACAACCCCCTAATGAGAAATAACGTATATTATGTAAAAAAATTTCAATATACAAGGGGATCAGAACACTTATGAAGTGTAATGTTAATATTTTGTCTCCATAGGCCTTGAAACTGTGTATGCCAAGTGCAAACATTAATCTAGAATCTAGCTCTCTCTAGCCGTGGTCCATAAGTGAGCCAGAGTGTGAACCCTATGTGATGGTGCCACTTTCCACAAAGGGTTTGTGTCTACTAGATCCCAACCATAGATAGTTCTCAATTGGTGCACAAAATACCTCTTCATGAACAACATTATCTAATTGCTTCAATGTCCGAGAGAAAAAATAAATGCTTTCATCAGGGACCAACCACCAAGAGCCAAAATATGGTCGAAACCCATAGTTTATGGCATGGAAGGTGAATGTAACGATCAAAATCTGTGAATACATAAGTTGTGGAACCCTATTATCCATTTCACCCCCATCAAACCCAACTGATTTTATTAATAAAATTGGAGATTTTTTTACATCAATTAATTTATAGGGAAACCTATGAGTAAATTATGGAAATGTATAAAACTCAACCTTCATAGAAAATTATAAATTCAACCCTCCTGAAGAAAAAATTCCCGCCTTCCTCAAATTGGCTCTCTTAGATGAAGAAATTCAACCAAAAAAGGGACTCAATGCGTACCACCTATGAAAGACAAATCCAACCTAAGATATTGGAGGCAAATCAATCCCATTTAATTATGAAATTTTCAGTCTCTTTGAGAAAAAAACAATTCAGACCTTAAGGGTTTATTGATTTGTCCTTCTGAATAAAGTATTTTCAGCCCAAAATCGACCTCCCACAATAAAATACGACTCAGTCTTCTTAAATATGGTTATCTTGGTCCTTTTGGAATGGGGATTCAACCCCTTACAAAAACTAGGAATTTTGTCCCTCAATGGTAAGGCAATTCGCTCCTTGGATGAATGGAAAATCAGATTGCACAATTCATATTTTCCCAGTGTACTGAAATTCGGCCCCTCCATAAATAATTGACTCACTCTCTGGAGAAGAATACAATAATTCAACCCCTGCAATTACAATATAATTCTCAGAATGAAATAATTTCATCCTATACAATTCAACCTCCTCCACCTAAAATCGATCTCCTCTACACATTAATTTTGGGCCTCTCCTTGGATAGAAAAATTGACCTCTTCATGGATTAACTCATACTCCCTGCAAATATCACAAATGATTAGCTAGGGTAGATTTACAACCACCAAAACCACCTTCCACCAACTAGGTTGTATATTCCAACATTGAAACTAGGAAATATCAATGGTTTCTCCCTCACTCAGTACACTACTCGAGCTCCTTATAAATTCACAAATAATCCTTCACTTCTCCCCCTTGACTCTCCTTCACTTTTTTTATAATATTTTCCTCCTCCAAAAGCCATGGATGGTAGGAAAAAACCATGGGTCACTTTATTATTCCAAATTAAATTTTACCACCTTTATTTAATTACTTATTAATCTATTCAGTTGAACCCCTTTCGTTGCTTTCAATATCCCATGGGATCTAGATAGGTTGTGAATCCAAACCTATCATGCTTCTATGGATTGGAAAGGGACATTAGAGTCCTAACTTCTATAATTTTATTATCCTCAATAAACAACAGGTTGGTGTGCTATAACACTTTTTCACCTTCCCATGTAGAATATTCCATTGGAAATCATTTCCATCGTATTTAATACTCCTCGATTAATCTACTCCTCAAATTCCTCTCCCTCATGTCCATAACCTTGTTGGCAATGCTAGACCCACCAACATTCAAGGGATCTCCCTGATATGAAGTCCCAATTATACCTCACACTGTTTGGTGTAGGAGTCCCATCTAGAATACAACCTGGTTGTCAAAGCATTGGGTTTTGATGATGTGCCTTGGCTGCAATAATGCTTAGAGTGGTGTATTTGTGACTTTGGGAAACAAGAGTGTTACTCTGAGAAGGGTCAAGTGAAATGCATGAAGGTTCTAACACACGAGGGGAAAGTGAGAGAGCCCCTTAGAAGCCTGTAATAATACGCAACATGAAAGGAGCACACCAACATAAAGACATCACAAATTATCCTATAAAATAGTTCACAAGTTAACCATGGTGGAAATATACAACAACACTCATTCAAGAAGATTCAAATTAATGAAAATGAAATAGTTCATAAACATTAGAGTAATTTAAGAAACATACATTGAAAATATAACAATAATATTCCTACTATATTCAAAACATATGCATGAAAATGTGTCGGCTCTGAGCTTTTATTAAAGTGAAATTTCCAATCATACATATACAATTGACGAACCCCTAGCCCCAATATTGGAACATGAAGCCAACACCTACTCCTCCAAAGAAAGATACCCCCTCTATGCTACGGAGAAGCCAAGGCTCTCAACAAAACTCCCAAGCTCCTAATCCTGAACTAAACGCTTAGCCAAAATCTTGGTTCCCAAAATCCCTTTACATGAGTTATGAGGATATATTAATAACAAAAGGGGTGACTCTTCACTTCCCCTTTGTGACTCTTGGACTTCCCTCATGACTCTTAAAATTATTTAAAAAATGACTCTTCAAATTCTTTGCATGATGACTCTTCACATTCCACAATTGACACTTGGAATTTCACTTACAAATTAATTACAAATAATATTAATATACTCGTACCCATATAGGAAAATATTGGGTAGAGCCAACTAGAAAACCTAATGAGACAAAATGGTTAAACTTGAGTTTGGGGAAACTCCTGCTCAACAACTTCCACTTGTTTTTTCTTGGTGATGTAACAGTGCCAAGCTTTGTATTGTGCAATAATATTCCCAAACTATGTGATGGTGTTAGGATGGAAGAAGACTCTATCCTCCATGGAATATGGGTACACTGATTTGGAATCGGTCTGTGTTTCCTTCTTTAGCGGGAGCAACATAATTTTGATTTGGATAGGACCACCAATGTACTTCTGCATATTCTTCCTGTTCACTTCAAGATCTTCTTGGTGGTGATCTATTTTCAATGCTCCAAGTACTATTCAATCTCTTGCCTGACCCGATTCCTACATTTGGCCTCATTCAGTGAGCCAACTGATGGGATATTGTTTGATTTCACCAAGAAATCCATGCTGTTATACAATCGTGCATATGAGGCCCAAATGTTGGAAATGAATGAGGAGATCTGTTTGTTATTCTGGATGAGCACCCAAACCTTTGATTTCTCCAACTCTGCCTCTTACCTTGTTTTCTTTCCCAATTCAAGCGATGCCACTTTGTATTGCATTGAAAATTCATGAAGAAAATCAATATATTCTTGTAGAACCTTACGAGTTTTGAAATTATATTTACACTTATGTTGCAAGTCATGCAAGAGGAAAAAAACCTTATACACAGTAACAAGCTCCTCATAGATGTTCTGCATGGTCTCTCCCATTGTCAATACTTCACTGATTATCGCTACCTTCAGTTCTTCCAGATAAACCTATGCGTTCCGTATCTTTGCTCGGAGTTGTTCACCCTCTTTCCTAGTAACCTACAGGTTCTTTTCCAACTGTTTGTTCTCGGCCATCAAATACTCAGTGTTTGATTTTGTTGCACCTGCGAAGGCAAAGTTGGTTGCGACAATGGCATTAGGATTCCTTCAAGTGTATGCCACAATAACCATTTCTCTGATGAATACTGGAGATGCGAGGTCATCCAGGAAATGTTTCTTTTGTGCTTTTACAATTTTTTTTTTCTGAAGCTTGTCATAACTTAGATTATACATTTCCATAATCAAACCCTCATCAAGAGGAACAATTTACTCTCCCTTGCTTAGATATTTCTCTGCTAGAGAAGGGGGAGACTGAATGGTGACTTGTTGTGTGCTTGGCATCAGGTCGACATCTTGTTTATTTGGCTCTAGTTCTACCTCCATGCCTTGAATCAAAATTAACTCAATCTCTTGAGTGAGCTCCTTTTCCTACAATTGTCTGCTCTCCTATTTTGGTAGCTAGTTCTACTCTTGTTCCTCGACTTGTTTTCGTGTGTCTTCTTCTTCTTCTACTCTTTGCCTTTATTATTATTCCTGCTTCAGCCTTTCTTCCTCTTCCAACCTCCTTGTCTCTTATTATTCCCTCTGCTTCTATTTTGGTTCCCGCATCCTATGTTTCGTCTTCTTTTATGCTACTATAGATTCTTTAAGGATTACTGGATCTATTTTCATTTTTCGGCTTCACTGTCCCCCTGGGCTATATGAAACCTTCCACTTACCATTTTCGCACATAGGGTTGCACCCTTCTGCTACTACTATCTCTAGAGTGACTTATTTTTGCGGAGTAATATGTGATGTTCCAACAAAGCTGACCGATTCGCAGGACTTGGAGGCATTATAAAAATTCTTCCATGCTTCCTCCTTAGGTCTGTAGAATGTCCTGCTTAGCCACTGGAAATGAATCCTAGCACAATGGTTTCTACAAATATTCTTGGGATTGTATGGGTTGAAGTCCAAACAATCAAATGAAAATTTATCTATTGTCTTACCCTTAGTGTTTTCACTTTTCAAGTTCTTGATCATGAACAATATGATATGCAAAGGATGAACATGCCAAGGTGATTTCCTCTTTCTGTGAAAATATGCTAGTAACATTGTGGGGAGATGGTACACAACTTCTTGCATGACTATCTTATTGGTGGCATACCTTGGTAAAAGATGCAGAGACTTCTGTCCGCTGAACACTCCAAGGAAAGTGCCATCCATTGAGGCAAACTAATTTTCTATCTCTGACACTGATTCCATTGCCCCATGTGACATGCAAGGTGGATCTTCCTCAAAGATTATCTTATACAACGAAATGAGGAAGTGATCAGTTAGCCTTTCCATTACTCCTTTGTGGATACACTGTGAAAGCAACTTGCAGTAGATGTGCATGAGAGTCTATCGTGGTGTCCAAGTCCAATTCATGTCAGGAAATGAATTGCGAGCGCATATTTCATATAGTAGGTAGGCATACATGTAGAATATAGCTTGATTTCCCTTGGGAGGGTTTAGGGAATTAGCTACATGTATCTTTAGCTATCGAGTCAACAATTCTGACTAGTTGAATGGTTTTCCTTCATTCACAACCTGTTTCAGTAAGAATGCACAACCTTCAGGGAAGGTCTCAGTACTCTACTGACCATAGATTCTGTAACATAGAACTATCAAGATACTATAGGCCCTCCTAAAATATTTTGTCTTGTAGGTGTTGGTGGGTGTCTGACGAAACTTTGTTGGTTCTTTCACCCAACTTTTAACAATGTCCTTTATGCTCAAGTATGTAGTGGTGGTATAGAAGTAATAATTCATGAGAGATTCCAACTTTATTAAATGGTACATGAGATGGTAATCTGGTGCCAAAAAAGAAGCAAGCCTTTGTCCGCTAGCATTATTCAAAATCATAGTCTTTGAATATTTATGAGACAATATCCGGCTGACAATGTATGCGTATGGGAAAGTCAGGTTCTTGCATGGAACCTTATGTAACCCTAACCGTTGAACATTGATATACACCTGCGGGTCTTCCATATATTCTTTGGATATTTTTACTGAGAATTCTTCATTCACTTTCTGCTATGTGATATATGCCTCCTTTCCTATGAAAAATTGAGTATCTGTGTAGACTAGCGTACTCTCAACTTCCTCCCCGATGATTCTCTCAGTGACATCCTTTGAATCAGATCTCTTTGGTGCCATTATGAAAATGAATGATGAAGATCAGTGCTCAAAAAGTGCTATACTTGCAAGAGGAAAGTGAACTCATGGAAAAGATAAATTAGCTTCAAAAAATTGACTTAGAAAGAAAGATTACAGTAGAAACCACTAGAATGACATGGAAATTGCACAATTATTGAGGTGAAGGTGGGAGATTGGCTGCAGGAATTGCACATTGCATAGTCTCAGTAGCCAGTAGTGCAACTTGAGGCTTGAGACCGCGCAATGCGCTGTCTCATCTTGGGTAGACTAAGGGAGAGACTGCACATTGCACAGTCTCAGTGGCCAAGGGACATGATTGAGCCTTGAAAATTCACAATGTACAGTTGGGTCAGCCTAGTACTACACATTCGTAGTCTCAGAGGCCAAGCTGACAGATTGATTCTTGTACTTGTGTAATGCCCAGTTAGACAAGGAAATTATTGGCTAAGGGAAGGGAAAATTTTTCATGGAAAGAGTATGGGAAATTGGAAGATCTGAGTGATGGTGAAATTTGGAGTGTAGATATGAATAAGGATAGATATATTAGTGCAAACAAAGTGCATAAGATCAACATGCAAAAGGGAAAACAAACATACATAGGAGAGTCGCCAAAATGACGATCACCAGTGGGAAAAACAAGAAAGCTAATCCGACACTTGTGAAAAGCAAATGATAGACTAAAACAACAATTTTACAAGATGATATAAGTTAAAATTTGAGTAACCATGAAAATAAACAAGTGAAATAGAACTCAAAGAAGTGAAATGACAAAAAGCGATGGAAAAAGTGACAAAAGATGACAAAAGAAAAAATCACCCGGAAAATTGCCACATGCTCCATCGAAGGCTCCTTGATCTCCTGAGGAAGGCTAGAGATCCAAGATTGAATGAAAAAATGAGATCTAGGGGCATCCATTATATATATCTAGGTTGATTAGGGTGTATGAAATGCATGCCTAATATCAAGGAAAAAGAGACACCTGGTGGAAAGTTCCAAAAATAGTAACTGTGCTACCTTCGGGAAACTAATTAATCACTCACTATTTTCTAGGGATTTCTTTTTTATTTTTTTTTGTTTTTGTTTTTTTGATTTTTTTGGAAACTAGGTCGCATAATGCCAAGAAATATTGCACAATTATGAAGGACTGAGAAACTCCTTAACTCAGTGTATTGTGCTGTTTCTGAGCTGAAGGGATGCTTTGTGTAGTTTATGAGCTCGAGGATAGGCTGCCATCCAGAATTTCATATTTTTCAAGCTCAGGGCTAGCTTGCCTTCTTAGATTGTGAAATTTATGGAGGGAAGACTAAAAATGATGCAAAGTCAAGTGAAGAGATAGCTTGTGTTTGGAAGGTATCAAATTGAGATCAACTCATCACAAGCACAACATGAAAATATAAGTATTGATCATAGCATGAATAGTTGACAACAGTAAAATATAGGCTCTTGTGGACAGAAGGGAAGGCTCCAAAATCAAAGCATGGGAAAAATTTTGGAGGGTGGTTGTAGCAATTACAACACTTGGCGACACACTAGTAGAATTCCAGCTTTGTGTATGGATCTTGACTCATTTAAACTAGATATAACCCTCTAGGAAGTATTGTTCAGTTCATTGATCACCATAGTTTTTTTACTTAGATTAAGTTAAAGATGTAGTCCCTACCATTCTCTTCACCATCGAAACCTTAACAAAGCCAAGTCAAAATTAGTTGTTTTGATTGGGGATGAGGAGTATATAGATATACAAGTGAAACAAGATTTTTAGAATCTTGGTTTTCCTATTTGGTGTTGCTCCATTGCCAACAGTCCTGGACAATACCCCGACATAGTCACTTCAGGGACAAAAAAATTTCTCTGCTGCCAGTGAGTCTGGACTGTACCTTGACGAAGTTTCTTGCTTCAACTCCCTATGCAGGAAGCCTTTCTCTTCTTCTGCCCTTTATTTTATTTTCATTATTTTCATTTTTTTCATAGAACTGTGCAAAGGCACTTATTGATTTCATGGGGCAAAAGAGGGATACAAAATTATTTAGAGCATAAAAGGTTGTCTCTTTAGAGAAAGATAGTTCAATTATTAAAGTTTCCTCCCCTCCTTACTCTACTTGACTTGGTTGAATAGGAAAACTGATTAATCGTAAAATCTGATATAGAGTAGCTGGTACTAGTTATAGATTAAGCATCATGATTCCACTGTGGTTTTATTTGAAAGGAATGTATTTCCCATTAGGGTATCATCGACTAAAGATGTAATATCCACACAACGAGAATGAATAAATAAATAACCAAGCATTGACAGTAGCACAACTGCAGTGCGAACTTCACCATGCTTGCTTCAGAAAATAAACACGGCCTCATGTGAAATCTATCGAACAACTAAAAAGTAAAGAAAAAGGGAAGAATGGAAAGTGAATCAAATCAAATCAAAACAAAACAAAACAAAGGAAAAAAACAAACTACTCATACTCCACTAATCGAGAATAGGCCAGACTTACGAAAATGAAACTTCTACTGTAACCACCGAAGCATAGGCTGACCTATATAGGTGAGCGAATGCATATAAAAACAGATATTAAAGGATAATAGAAAAAAATAAGGATAAAGAGAAGCATGCAATAACATTCAAAGTTTACATATATATGAAGAAAAATATGACAGAAAAGCGCATGCAAAAAATTATGCGGATGCATGATGGTATGTGTACACATCACAATAAGATGACATGAAAGATCGATATTTCAAAATTCTAAACTCGAAAAACACGAAGAAAGTAAAAAACTTGTGTTTCACAAAATTTCTTTCCAGGTATGATTCCTCCAATGAATGAGTGACAAGATGGTGCAAAACAAATGGAGGGTGCGAAGATTGAGATATAGAAATATTTTCTATTAGCGCGACAGAGTGATGAGGATCATCGAAAGATAAAGTACTATTTTGATCAATATTGGGACAATCATCAAGGATACGATAACCTGACATAACCATCAACGCATGTTGAAGTGCCTCGACAGCTTGTGATAGTTTGAAAACATCATAAGGTAGAACATAAAAAATTGGTGGCTTAGAAATATCAACAATAGAAAAATCAGAGTCGTGAATAGATGAATTTGTGAATAAATCGTGATAACCATGATAAGAAAGTTAGAGATCGAAAATAGAGGCATCCTCATGGTCTAATGAATCATAAAGAGGGGAAGATTGAAAATAAGAAATTTCACCCTCTATTTCTTGAGAATGATTAGATGACGAGTTGGAAAGGTCTAGAAAAGAAGATTCTTTCTCTCCATGTATGGATGTAAAAATCTCATTCCACAAGTTCTAAGTGTGATCGGAAATAACATCATCATAAGTTGATTCCTTGGAAGATTCAACAAAAATGGCAGGGTCATGGAAAATTCCAGGATAATGAGGGAGAGGTGTGAAAGGATAAAAACCAACTTTTATTGTAGATTCTTGTTCATAAATAGACTCCCACACATAGTCATCATAAATGATATCACAAGTTTATTGTTGAACACTAACTCCATCCTGAATTTGATCCTCATGAATGTTAGAGGAAACAATTGAAATGGGTAAACACAATAAATCACAATCGGGAGGATCAAAAGAACCAATAGATGGAGGGCGAGAAGAAAGATCATCACAAGAAAAATCAAATTTGGAGTCCAAACTTGCATTTGAATTCTAAATATGTGGGGTTGGATAAGATGGTGGTAGATCAATGGATGGATTATCAAGTTCTCCCACCTCATCTTGCGTAAATGAAGCTATTTAATGAGGAGAAGATGAAGAGTCACTTGGAACAACAACTTGATTCGTCACAGGTTTATGAGCTCCATAACCGAGGTATGTTGGGAGACTTTCAAAAGATTCATATTCCTTTGGATTCATCGAAATATGAACAAGAAATTCAAACTTATATTTCATTAATTTCCAATCGATATCATGTTAATAAATTTCGTAATAGAAATGGATAAAGTGATTGTGAAAATTATTAAGAGATTCATCAGGAGCTTTTCGTAATCACATGATTTTCTTGAAAAAATATTTATAATCAAACCTGTTAAAGTAAATATCCTTAACAATATGTTCGAAAGGGTGTATAGAAGTGGTTGGAAATGTGTAACACCATTCCTTTATATGCGCTTCGAACGTGAGGATGCACAACCTGCACACAATATCCTCACAATGAATATTATGTTTAGTGAAAAATTTGAAAAAAATAGTGGTGTTCTTGAGAATTGTTGTTCCACCCTCACCATAAAATTTAAAGATGTGACAAGTCATTAATAATTCCCACAGGCACTTTCAGATTTGCGTCTCTGGAAAAATATGTCGGGGTTAAGATATGGGAAGAAGCCATTAAATATGTGGAAAGTTAAAACCAACTTCACTGGCTTAGCTTGTCATCTGTCCCTCCTTCTAGCACCATAAATGTTGATGGTGCTGGACCCACCAACATTCAAGGAATCTCCTAGATAGGAAGTCCCAATTAGACCTCACACCGTTTGGTGTAGGATTCCCATACAGAATACAACGTGGTTTCCAACGCAATGGGTTTTAATGATGTGCCTTGGCTGCAATAACGAATAAAGTGGTGTATTCATGACTTTAGGAAATGAGAGTGTGACTCTACAGAGGGTCAAGTGCAATGCATGAAGGTTCTAACAAACGAGGGGAAAGTGAGTGAGCCCCTTAGAAGTCTGTAATAATATGCAACTTGAAAGGAACACACGAGTATAAAGACATCACAAGCTAGCCTACAAAATAGTTCACAGGTTAACCATGATAGAAATATACAACAATGCACATTCAACAAGATTCATACAAATGAAAACAAAATAGTTCATAAGCGTTAGCGTAAGTTAAACAACATTAATTGTAAATAGAATAGTCCTACGATATTCACAACATATGCATGAAAACGTGTTGTATCTCAGCTTTTATTAAAATGAAAGTTCCAATCATACATATACCATTGATGAACCACTGGCCCCAATAGTGGAACATGAAGCCAAAAACTTCTCCTCCAAATAAAGATACTCCCTCTATGCTACAAAGAAGACAAAGCTCTCAACAAAACTACCAAGCTCCCAATCCTAAGATAAAAACCTAGCTAAAAGCTTGGCTCCCAAAATCCCTTTACATGATTTATGAGGATATATTTATAACAAAAGGGGTGACTCTTAACTTCCCCTTTGTGAACCTTGGAATTCCATCATGACTCTTCAACTTCTTTAAAAAATGACTCTTCAAACTCTTTATAACATGAATCTTCACATTCCACAATTGACACTTGGAATTTCACTTACAAATTAATTATAAAGAATATTAATATGCACATACCCAGATAGGAAAAAATTGGTTAGACCCAACTAGACAACCTAATAAGACAAAACAATTTATCTCGAGTTTGGGGAAACTCCAACTTAACAACTTCCACTTGTTTTTTCTTGGTGACGTAATGGTGCCAATATTTGTACTATGCGATGACATTCCCAAAATGTGTGATGGTGTTAGGCTGGAAGCAGACTTTAGCCTCCATGGCATCCAGGTACACTAATTTGGAACCGGTATGTGTTTCCTTATTTAGCAGGATCAACATAGTGTTGATTTGGATATGACCACCACTATACTTCTACATATTCTGCTTGTTCACTTCAAGATCTTCCTTGGTGGAGATCTGTCTGCACTGCTCCAAGTACTCTACAATATCCTTCCTGCATTTGGCCTCAGTGAGTGATCCAACTGATGGGATCCTATGCAATTTCACGAAGAAATCCACAATATTATACAATCATGCATATTAGGGTTAAATTTTGGAAATGAACAAGGCCTGTTGTTTGTTATTCTGGATGAGCATACGAACCTTTGATTTCTCCAATTATGCCTCTTGCCTTATTTTCTTTCCCAATTCAAGTGGTGCCCATTTATATTGCATTGAAAATTCATGCATGGCAAAAATAACTACTTGTACAACTTTAAGAGTTTTGACATGATATTTACACTTATGGTGCAAGTTGTGTAAGTGGACAACTTCCTTATGCACGGTAACAAGCTCCTCATAAAGATTCCGCATGGTCTCTTCGAGTGTTGATACTTCATCGAGTATCATTGCCTTCAGTTATTCCAGATAGACCTATGTGGGAGTTGCGTTCTGTACCTTTTCTTGAAGCTTATCAACCTCTTACCTAACAGCCTACAGGTTCTTTGCTAACTGTTTTTTCTCGACCATCAAATACTCAATGTTTGACTTTCATTAGAGAAGTTTTGTGGTCGAAAATGGGCCTGGTAAGAAAAATGTAAAACCAAAATAAAATTTATAAGAACCAATATGATTCAAGATGATTATGTCATCCATGGGGGATGATTCACCATTTTTGGATTAAAAAAGTAAAAATATTAAGAAATAATAAAATAATAAAACTACTTTTTCAACTCGTATTTTCAAATTATCTCCCTAAGGTTTTACTAAAATTTCAAGTGGGATTACTCGTTGGATGAGAAATTTAATTCCTCGTCCAAGGAGTACCCATGTTGCATACTTTCGATGGACCCCGCTACATGAAAACTAAGAAATACATGAAAATCATGATTGCAATAACGTTTTTCATGTATTTCTCATTTTTCATGTAGTAGAGTCCATAAAAAGTATGCAACATGGGTACTCCTTTGATGAGTAATCAAACTCTGCATCCAACGAATGTTCCCACTCAAAATTTGAGTAAACCCATAGGGAGATAAGTTGAAAATACAAGTTGAAAAATTATTTTTTTCTTTTTTCTCTCTAAAATTCGATGTTGTAATCTAATTTTATTTTATTATTTTCACTATTATTTTATAATTTCTTTAGGAGGACCATTTTAGACCTCAAAATTCCTCTAATGGATGCACATGCATTAGGATACCTTTTAGTGTCTTCCATAATCACTCTTTCTCTGATGAATGTAGGAGATGCGAGGTTGTCCGGAAAATGTTTCTTCCATGATTGTACAATATTTTTATGAATCTTGTCATAAGTCAAATTGTACGTGTCCATAACTAGACCCTCATCAAGAGGAATAATTTCCTCTCCCTCGCTTGGGGCTTGCTCTGTTGGAGGAGGGGGAGACTAAATGGTGACCTGCTGTGTGCTTGGTATCATGTCAAAATCTTGGTTTTGTGGCTCTGATTCCACCTCCATATCTTGAATCACAATTAAATCCTCAATCTCTTTAGTGGGCCCCTTATCTTGTAACTGTCTTCTCTCCTCTTTTGGTAGGTGGTTCTGCTCTTGTTTCCATGCAACTTCTTCTTCTTCTTCTATTTTTTGCATTTATTCTTCATCTTGCTTCTTGCTTTATTCCTCTTCCAACCTCCTATGTTCTTGTTCTTCCCTCTGCTTCTATTCTATTTCCTACATCCTTTATTTCCTCTTCTTTTATATTGCTATAGCTTCTTTGAGAATGAATGGATCTAATTTCATTTTTTGGCTTCACTCCCCCCCTAGGCTATATGCAACCTTCTGCTGGTATTGCCTCTGAAGTGACTTATTTCTGCAGAGTAACCTATGATGTTTCAACAAAGCTTATCGGTTCGCGAGACTTGGAGGCATTATAACAATTCTTCTATGCTTCCTCCTTATGTCTATGGAATGTCCCTCTTAGCCATTGGAAATTATTCCATGCACAATGGTATCTACAAACATTTTAGGGATCGTACAAGTTGAAGTCAAAACTACCGAATGGAAATTTATCTATTGCCTTACCCTTAATGTCTGCAACTTTCAAGTTATTGATCTCGTACAATCCGATCTGTAAAGGAAGAAGAGGCCGAGGTGTTTTCTTCTTCCTGTGAAAATATTCTTGTAACCCTGTGGAGATATGGTATACAACTTGTTGCATGATTAACTTATCAGTGGCATACCTCGGTAAAAGATCCAAATAATTTTTTCTACTGAACACTCTGAGGAAAGTGCCATTCAATTAGTCAAACCAATCCGCTATCTCTAACACTGCTTCTATTTCCCCATGTGACATGTAAGGTGTCTCTTCCTCAAATATTAGCTTGTACAACAAAATGAGGAAGTGATCAGTCAACCTTTCCATTAATCCTTTATGGATGCACTCTGAAAGCAACTTGCAATAGATGTGCATAACAGTGTCTCATGGTGTCCAAGTCCAATTTAAGCTAGGGAATGATTTGTGAGCATAGATTGCATATAGTAGGTAGGCATACATGTAGAATATAGCTTTCTTGCCCTTGGGATGGTTCAAGAAATTAGCTTCTTATATCTTCAACTGTCGAGCCAACAAGTCTGACCAGTTGAATGGTTTTCCTTCGTTCACAACCTAGTTCTGAAGGGAAGGTATCAGTACTTCGCTAACCATAGATTCTGCACGAGAGATTTTTTCTTGTAAGTGTTGGTGGGTGTATCACGAAAATTTGTTGGCTCTTTCACCCAACTTTTGACAATGTCCTTTGCGTTCAAGTAGCTGGTGGTGGCATAGAAGTAAAAATCCATGAACGATTCTAGCTATGGTAAATGGTACATGAGATGGTAATCTGGTGCCAGAAAATAAGCAAGCCTTTATACGCTAGAATTATGTAGAATCATAGTATTTGAATCTGTATGAGACACTATCTAGTTGGAAACGTATATATATGGGAAAGCCAGGTACTTGCATGAAACCTTATGTAACCCTGACTGTTGAACATTGATATACACTTGTCGGTCTTCCATATATTCTTTGAAGTTTTTTGGTGAGAATGGTTCATTCAATCTATGCCATGTGATATTTGACTCATTTTCTATTAACAATTGAGTATCTCCATAAAATGGAAAGTTCACTAGCGTACTCTCAACTGCCTCCCCGATGTTGCTCTCTATGGTATCCTTTGAAGCAGATCTATTTGGTGCCATGCATTAGAGGAATTTTGAGGTCTAAAATGGGCCTCTTGAGGAAAATGTAAAATCAAAATTCACTTTATGAGAACCAATCACATTTTAGGGGATGACATCATCCCTAATGGTTGAAGTGGCATTGCTTGAGTTAAAGGTACTTACTTCTCACATTCTCAATGGTGGATAAAAACTCATGGCTAACCATGGTAGTGCTCTAAGTACTTTTAAAGTCATAAAGTAAAGTACTCATAATAAATGTTATTTCACACTTTTTGAATAAAATATTATTATTTTCATTTCATATTTTTTGAAAGAAACAATGCATATCCCTACACAATCTTCATATCTTTACACATTTTTCAATCAATATTATATTTGTATATTTTCATATTTATTTTTAAATTATATATTCATCTCATTTTATTTAATATTACAATTTCAAATTAATTATAAGTTAATATTTATACATATGAAATAAAAATAAATAAAAATAGGATAAATCAAATCTATAAATAATATTATTAAAATATTAACAGCAATACAAACATATTAAAATTAAAGAAAAAAAAGAATTTTAGCTTTGTATAATGAAAACAGGTATATTAGTTTATATGCTAAAAAAAGGTATATTAGGTTCAACATAGTTTTGGGGAAAAAAATCTAAATTTCAAAGTATATAAATCTTATATTATACTTATAAATATAAATTAAATTTATTTCAATACTTTTTTTTCTTTAATTTAACAATTCATTTCATTATAACTATGTTAATATTAAATATTATTATATATAATATTATTAAAAATAATCTAAATGTTATGGAATATATATTATATTCTTTTTTATATTATATATTATTTCTTCTTATGTTATAAATCAAATCAATTCAATATGTAATATAAAATTCATACATAAAATAATATATTACATGTATTATATTATATTATTTTTATATAGTATATTAATTACACGTTATTAGATAATTCAAATAAAATAAATTTTAGTTAATAGTATATTATATAATTAAGGATTTATGAATTTATATTTATATTTTATTTCAAGTTATTTAAGTACAAAGGATAAATGTATTATTTATTCAATGATAATGATTTTTTCTTAAAACCTCATTCTAATTTATAGTCACATCAATACAAATTTTTTATTAATTTGATTTTGGTACAACTTTTGAATTGAATTTAACCATGGTTACATGGATTTTGGTGCAAAAAGTGAATGGCAAATTCATAAATATTTTTTTGTTGGTTTAGCTATTATTTTATTATTTCCTTCGGAGGCCCATTTTAGACCTCAAAATTCCCCTAATGATGACAATGATTTATGAATAAAAGTGCTCAACAAGTGCTATAAATGCAGGAGGAAAATGCACTCATGGAAAAGATAAATTAGCTTCAGTAAATTGAATCACAAAGGAAGATCACAACAACAACCAATACAATGACAAGGAAATTGTGAAATTCTTGAGGTGAAGGAGGGAGACTGGCTGCAGGAACTACGCATTGCGTAGTCTTAGCAATTAGTGGTGCAACTTGAGGCTTGAGACTGTGCAATGTGTAGTCTCATCCTGGGCAGACTGAGGGAGATACTGCACATTATGCGGTATTAGTGGCCAAGGGACAAGCTTGAGCCCTATAACTACACAATGCACAATTGGGTTAGCTTGGTACTGTGAATTGCACAATATTAGAGTCCAAGATGACAAATTTAGCCTTGGACTTGCACAATTCCCAGTTAGACAAGGAAATTGCCGGCCAAGGGAAGGGAAAATCTTCCCGGAAAGGGTATGGGAAACTGACAGATATGAGTGATGGTGCAAGTTAGAGTGTATACTTGACTAAGGATAAACATATCAATGAAAATAAAGTGCAGAATATCAACATGCAAAAGGGAAAACAAACATGCATAGGAGAGTCGACAAAACAATGATCACCAATGGGAAAAACAAGAAAGCTAAAGTGACACTTGTGAAAAGAGAGTGACAGACTTCAACAACACTTCTACAAGCTAATATAAGTTAAAATTATAGAAACCATGAAAAGAAACAAGGTAAAAAGGAATCACAAAAGTGAAACGATAAAAAGCGAAAAAATATAACAAAATCAAAACTCACCCAGAAAAGCGCCACAAACTCCACCGAAGGTTCCTTGATCTCCTCAGGAAGGCTAGAGCTCCAAGATAGAAAAAAAAGAGAGCTATAGGGGAGTCCATTATATATATCTAGGATGATTAGGGTTTATGAAGCACATGCCTAAAATCAAGGAAAAAGCGACACTTGGCGTAAAGTTCCAAAAATAGTAACTGTGCCACCTTCGGGAAACTAATTAATGACTCTCTATTTTATAAGAATTGTTTTTTTTTTCTTTTTTCTTATTTTCTTTTTCGGGAAAATGAGAACGCACATTACAAATAATGATTTCATAGTTCCCAAGGTCTAGGCAACTCCTTGACTCAGTGCATTGCACAATTTCCGAGATGAAGGGATGATTTACGTAGTTTTTGATCTGAAGGCTAGGATTCCATCCAGAATTGTACAATTTTCAAGCTCACGATTGGCCTGCCAAGAAGAATTGCAGTTTCTATCATCAAGGCTGACCTGCCTTCCAAGATTGAAAAATTTCTGGAGGGAAGACTGACAATGCTACAAAGTCAAGTCAAGAGATAACTTGTGTCTGAAAGGTATCAAACTCGAATCAACTCATCACAAGCACAACATGAAAAGATAAGTCCTTATCATAGCATGAATACTTGATGATAGTAAAAGATTGGCTCTTGTGGATAAAAGGGAAGGGTCCAAAATCAAATAATGGGAATTTTTTTTTAGGGTGATTGTAGCAACTACAACAAACCTCTTCTAGAATGAGGACCAATTTCCCTTTCTCGTTTTGTGGTGGAAGCTATGTTGTAGCCTTGAATTTCTCTCCAAACACCTTTTTAAGGAAAGATGCAAGAAAACATTTTGGATCTTGTGTTAAATACACCAATAATAAGGACATAGGTGAAGGATAAGTGTGAGATATCTTTCTATTAACCACATATGCACATTTATACTATATTAGGTGTGACTCTTGGATTCCACATCCCAAGGTCACTTGGACTCCTCTTTGACTGTTCACCTTCCACACCTACCCATAGAGGATTAGGTGTCCAACATTCCCTCCCCTTAATCTGAAGGGGTATGTATGAGTCCAAGAAGAGAGCTATAACACAAATGTGCAAAGTATGCATGGCAGCATTAGGCTGAATGTGCTCTTTGAAATTTTGGCATAAAGAGGTGGTTTAAGGATGACCACCAACACTGGAACGCTTAGTGTAGTTCCCAGAACTCTTCCAAATCTTGCAAGTAGCTGAGGTCTTCTGCTAGAGGAATTCCTCCTCATATTTGGAAGAGGGAGACATTCAACCTGGTAGAATGGAGGTCTATAACCTGCGATGGTTTAGGGATGACCACCAATTTTGGAATGCTTGATGCATTTCCTGGAAATCTACCAAATCTGGCAAGAAGCTGAAGTATTCTGCTAGAGGAAGTGTCTCAAATTCTTTGAAGAGGAAGAATATCAAACTTGCATAGATGGTTTAAGGCTGACCACCAACCAAAGGCATGCTCATGGGCTTATGTGTCTCTGGCTACAAATCTAAATCTGGAATGACAGGTTGTGGCTCAAGCTCGCTTGAACTTCTGTATCTTTGGCTACAACTCTGAATCTAGAATGATAGGTTGTGGATCAGGCTCGCTTGATGATCAGGAGATCAAGTCTCTTGGTGAAAAATGCTTCAAAATGAAAGTGATCAGAATAGCTTCGAAACAGATCGACTGGATAGTGCTCGTCTTCCTGATTCCGGCGCCGCGAACGGTTCGAAAAATGGTCTCCGTATGCAAAAGTTATTCAGCTTCAAAGTTTTGTCAATTTCATTAAAAAATGGCAAATTTAGACTTTGGAATAAATTTTATTAAAAAAAGAATATTCCACAGAATATTCTGGGAATATTCAGCCAATCAACGGGTGCCACGTGGCTAGCCCGGAGGCCGCCACGTGGCCCCAAGGCCGAATGGAAATGTGCGTTGTAAAATTTTTGTTACCGCCGACGGAATCGAACCCATGACCACATGGAATGCAATGAACCGTCTTTACCAACTCCGCTATATACATTTCGTTGAATATAGAGCGGAATGAACTTTATTTAAACGGTAAAATTGTATTAGGCGGGGCCCGAAGGGGGCCAGCCCCGGAGGGCCAGCCCCCGTCCGACAAAACCGTGGCATAGAACCATATCCTTAAATCCTCGGCGCGCTCCTGGGCGGATGGACTTTGGTTAACGCATTTTGTGGGTTTATATAACAAACATTGTGTTATATTTAATATAAAACCGTAACATTTATTTCAAACCACGGTTCCGCCAATATAAACGCAACCACTAACATTTATTACCACAGTTTAAACCGGCGGTCAGTTTGGCGGTTCCGCCTTTCTTTGGAGCGCCCACCTTATTTGTCGAAGTTAACTGCACCTCCTCCACATTTAGTGGAGCTTCCTAAGGGGTAAGAGGCAGTTCAGTAAATGAGCCATAAATTTTGATTGGGAAGGCCTTTCAAGACGAATTTTTTTTTGATTTTGGGTGTAGAGAGCATTCTGGAGCTGTTGGAGGTGTCTGCAGAGCCATCAGGGCATTGTATCTGCGAATTTTACAGCGCTTTTGACAGAGAAGCCATCAGGGCCAAGGGGAAAGATTGCTGCATTGGGCTACCTTCCTCCAATGGAGGTGAAATTGTAGTCTATTTCTACTGATTTGGATATTTTGAGTCTGTTTTAGCAGTCTATTTTCTCATTTGAGCAGTTTATACAGATGTAATTTCATTTGAAGCATTTAATCAAAAGAGGACTGAGCCTAATTAGAGGCTTTTGGACCAGCGGAGGTAGCCCAAGAGAGGGGTGAACCGCTTAAACAAATATCTGCTGTTCATCTGTGTTTTATGGCTGTTTATTTCCAGATTCTGATAGTTTAAACAGTAAAATTTCATAAGCATGCTTTCCAAAAACAAGTTTATACAGTAATCAAAACTTGTTGTTTTAACTTCAAACCTCTACACACCTATTGCAGAACATATACTCTTGCTTATTCACATTCAAAACAGAACAATGAACACTTTGAATTTACAAATTAAATATTTTCATTGATTCTGTTATTAGTGTTTATATCTTATTTCCTTAGACAGAGTCTGTAGAGGGCCAGGTAGCCTCTGGAACTCATCCTCTTTTTAGAGGTGACATGTCCAGTGAATGCCCCTACAGTCCATCTCTGAAAAGGAAATAGTTTATTCTCACAATTTCAGATCAGGTTGGTATCGGAGCTCAAGGTTTTCCTTAAAAAAATTGTGAGATTTGTGCAAGTTTGTTGTGTAGTTCTGCAAATCTTGATGCTTACTAGGCTGAAACTACAAAGAGGGGAAGGGCAACTGGTTAGAGAACAGGTTAATCCTCAACCAAGGAGGGCTAGAGTGCCATTACATCCACCTTCCATTTCATCCTCCATAGCCTTAGAATCAGCCACAAGCATGACATCTAGAGAGGGAGAAATCCATGAGGAAGTGGATCCCAAGGAAGAAGACAGATTTTTTAGGAAAGCTTTCTTGGATTTGACTGAGATGGTTAGAATCCTATTCCAGGAGAGAAATGATAGGATTGATGGAGAAGGATCGAAGAACCAAAAGGAAGAAGGAGATTCCTCAGGAGGAAGGAAAGACAAAGATGAGTCTAAAAAAGGGAATGGAGGAAATGGTGATCCACCATCTCCATCATCATCCTCATCCTCCACATCATCCTCTTCTACTTCTGTTAATCAGTCACATAAAACAAAAACCTCTTTTAAAAATCCTTTGTTGAAGCTTGATGTGAAGTTTGAGTTGCCAATGTTTAATGGTGATGTTAATGCAGAGAAGTTGGATAATTGGATAAGGCAGCTGGAGGTCTCTCTCAGAATCCAGAATTTGCAAGATGATGAAACTAAAATCCAATTAGCCTCTTTGCGAATGGATGGAGCAGCTTTGGTTTGGTGGGAAGCCAAGACTAGAGAGGAGATTAAAAAAAATGGTAAGATAACTCTAACATGGAATGAGTTTATTACAACCATTAAGAAACAATTTTATCCTCTTGCTCACATTCAAAAAGCTATCATGAATTGGCAGCATTTTAGACAACTCAAAGGTCAAAATGTGCAAGATTATACTCAAGAATTTAGAAGGAGAGCACTTCTACTTGGGGTGGACTTACAAAGTCAAGACACCTTATTGAAATACATAGGTGGTTTGCACAGTTACCTTAAACATACTATCCTAATGTTCAATCTTACAAGCTTAGATGAAGTCTGTGTACAGGCTACACATTTAGAAGCTAGAGGAAAGAATACTCTTGATGAGGGTAGAAACAAGTCCTTCAAAGGAAAGAACAAAGAGAAAAACAAAGGAAAAGGCAAGAAAAATGCATCTATCAAACAAGGGGGTGAAAAGGTCATTTGTAAACATTGTTCAAAGAGTGGTCATGAAGAGAAAAACTGTTGGAAACTTCATCCTGAAAAAAGAGACCAGTTTAACAAAAACAAGGGAAAGAAGAAAAATGCAACTACTACATCTATGCCACAAGATTTAGGTGATGATTCAGGTGACGAAACAAAAATTGCAGCCATGGGTTTGAAAAGTTTGAAAGGAAAGGAAATTGAAACTCAAGCAAGTGCTAGTTCTTCAAACTGTCATACACAAGCTCCTAATGAGGAAGAAAGAATTGAACTGTTCCATGTAAGGGTAGTTGCAAAACATACCAAAATTGACACACTATTTGATAGTGGGTCACAAGCTAACCTCATATCTGAAGATTTGGTCAAGCAACTTAAACTTGAGACCATTCCACATCCTAAGCCTTATCCACTTGGATGGATATGCAAGGATGCTAACTTGCAAGTCTCAAGGAAGTGCATATTGCGCTTTGCAATAACTGCACACTATATTGACACAGTTGAACTTGATGTGGTTCCACTTGATATATCTGGTATTGTTTTGGGAAGTCCTTACTTGTTTGACAGGAAAGCGATTTTCTATCGCCATGAAAACAAATATCATATTTTCAAAGATGGTAAGGAGTTTATTGTCAGAGCTCATCGCAAGAAGACAAATGTTGCAATGGTAAATGCAGGACAGGTAAAAAGGCTAGTCAATTCAAGCAAGAGTTTTGTACTTCTTATGGTCAAGCCAAAGGTTGATGGGAATCATGAGTCATTTGAAAATTGTGATGCAAAGCTTAAATCTGATTTATATGATGTAGTTGATGCACATCATGAGATGTTTCAGGAGCCAACAGGTTTTCCTCCTAAAAGGGAGATTCAGCATGAAATCCATTTACATCCATATTGTCCTCTTCCTAACATAGGCATGTATTGCATGTCTGTTATGGAGAATGCTGAAATAAAGAAGCGGATTAAAGAGTTGTTGGACAAGGGTTTCATAATGCCAAGCACTTCGCGATGTGGGTCACCGATAGTGTTGATTCCGAAGAAAGATGGAACTTGGCGTATGTGTGTTGACTTCAGAGCTTTGAACAAGATAACGGTAAAGAATCATTACCCACTTCCAAGCATAGATTATTTGTTAGATCAGCTGAAAGATGCAAGATATTTCACTAAGTTAGACTTAAGAAGTGGTTATCATCAAGTAAGAATTGAAGAAAGTGACATTTGGAAAACAACTTTTAAAACCAAACAAGGACTCTTTGAGTGGCTTGTGATGCCGTTTGGTTTATGCAATGCACCTGCAACTTTCATGCGGGTAATGGATGATGTCTTACGTCCTTTTCTTGATGATTTTGTTATTGTCTACTTAGATGACATCTTGATCTTTAGCAAGACAAGAGAAGATCATGTCATGCATGTCAGAAAAGTACTTGATGTTTTGAAGAAAAATAAGTTATTTCTTAAGATGTCAAAGTGTGAATTTGGAAAGACTTCTTTGGTTTATTTGGGGCACATAGTAGGTGGAGGTGCTTTGAGAATTGATCCTTCCAAAGTAGAAGCTATTGTGAATTGGCCTACTCCCAAGTCCATTACAGAGGTAAGAAGTTTTTTGGGTGCAGCTCAGTATTGGAGAAAGTTTATTGCTAACTTTTCTGCCATAGCAGCTCCTATGCATGCAGTGACAAGTGTGAAACGTGCTTTCCAATGGGGAAGTAAGCAACAAAAAGCTTTCGAATCTTTGAAAGAAAAGATCAGTTCAGCTCCGGTTCTTGCATTGCGATTTGGGGGCTGATACGTTAAGATTGGGGCAGGATGCTGATGATTATACCATAGGTACGGTTCTTCTGACCATGGTAACCTATCAGCACTAATTACGAGACATTTTAGCGATGCTGGCGAATTATCTACATATGATAAGGACTTCAAGATGTATCGTTGGTCTGGGAGTCTTACTTGGCCACTATTGGTGACGAAAACGATTGTGCATAAACCCTTGACCTTTCTGATGTTGATGTAAGAAGTAAATTATGACGATCCAGAAGCATTGAGATGGATGGGATTTCTACAACAATTTCACATGGTAATAAGGTACAAGAAAGGTATTTACAAAAAGGTTGTTGGTATGCTTTCAAGGCCTATTATTAGTGCTAGTACTTTGATTAAGAATGATTCTATTGTGCATGAGAGCTACATAGAAAAGTATGCATCAGATGTTGATTTTAAGGATGTGTATGCTAACTTGAGTGAAGGGAATCATGTTGAGGAGGATGATTATCATTTGCATAATAATTTGTTGTTTCATATGGGCAAGTTATGTATACCACAGGGGGAGAGATTAAGCATGATGAGAGAGGATTATTCTTCTCTCATAGCTAGACATTTTGGGGTAAGAAAAAGAACGTACATACAGGAGGTATTGTTAATGGCCTCACATGATGAATGGTGTTTCACGTGATCATTGGGGATGATGTGTTGTATTACCAACTTGTGCCTAGCAATAGGAAGCTTGGATTGTATACGCCATTGCTGGTACCTTCTAGACCAAGGGAAAGTGTTTCTATGGATTTTGTTGGGGGATTACCATTATCTAGAAAGCAACATGATTATCTTTTCGTAGTAGTTGATCGTTTCAGCAAGATATACCATTCATGCCATAAGAAAACTATTCTTGGTTGGCTGTGGTCTGTTTCAACATGTATGGGTTCATTATGACACTACTTCTTGTTGTGTGAAGTTCCCGATTTGTTGGGAATTTTTGGTCCAATCTATGGAAGATGATGGACACCAAGTTGAAGAAATCTTTTACTTTTCATCCATGACAGATGGCTTAAACGAGAGGTGATAAAAGCGAACTTCTTGTGAATCTTTTGAGAGGGTATTGTAGCAAGCATCCCAAGCTTTTGGATGAGCATTTTCATTACATTCAGCATGCTTACAATCGGGCCAAGCACTCTTGTACAAATACTTCGCCATTTGAAGCTTGTTTTGGATATTTTCCTAAGTCACCATTAGAATTCATTCTTGAGAAGGATATTGCCATTGATGGGCATAGTGACATTGACAAAACTCACCTGTTCATTGAAAGAATTTAGCTCATTCATCATAAAGTTCAAGAAAAGCTTGAAAAGAGTCAAGGAAAGTACAAAGAAAGACATGAAAAACATAGAATTGATCACAAGTTTAAGGAAGGAGATGAGGTATGGTTGCATATAAGTAAGGATAGAATGCAAGGAGAAGGTAAAAGTTTGAAGCCTATCCGTTATGGTCCATTAAAAATCCTTAAACAAGTTGGAAATAATGCTTTTCAACTAGATTTGCCTTCGTACATGCAAATGTATTCCGTTGTTAATGTGGATAATTTACATTTATATGAACCTCCTCTTATTGATGATTCTAAAAATCATGTTCCGCTACCATCCATAGAAGATTTCTCACTAGAATTTTTGGATGAGCTGAGAGAAGATGCAATCCTTGACAGAAGGACATGCACTTCAAGGAGGGGAGAATCATGATATTCAAAATTGGTTTAAACGATAAACCAAGCAAAATAAAGTGGATGAGTTGGTGTGTTGAGAGGCGCTGTCCTGCCTAGTATAGTAGGTAATTGAAAGCTTTTGAGGTCAGCTTCCCATTGGGAGGGTGTGATCAGGAGATCAAGTCTCTTGATGAAAAATGCTTAAAAATGAAAGTGCTCAGAATAGCTCCGAAAAAGATCGACTGGATAGTGCTCGTCTTCCTGATTCCAGCGCCGCGAACGGTTCGAAAAATGGTCTCCGTATGCAGAAGTTATTTAGCTTCAAAGTTTTGTCAATTTCATTAAAAAAATGGCAAAATTGGACTTTAGAAAAATTTTATTAAAAAAAAAAAATATTCCACAGAATATTCTGGGAATATTCTGCAGAATATTCCGGGGAATATTCTGTGGCAGCGAATCAGAGGGTGCCACGTGGCTAGCCCGGAGGCCGCCACGTGGCCCCAAGGTCGAGTGGAATGGCGTTTAAAAGTTTTTGTATGGCGGACGGATTCGAACCCCCGACCTCACAGATATCAACCTAACGTCTTAACCAACGGAGCTATGTATTATTCGTTGAAAATGTGTGCGGGCGGATTAATGTTAAGGCGTGTAGTTGTATTGGGCGGGGCCCGAAGGGGGCCAGCCCCCTTCCCACAGAACTGCAGCGGAGAACCGGAGGCTTAATTCATCGGCGCGTTTTATCGGCGGAAAACTTTGGATAAGATTATAAAGTGGGTTTATTTATTGTTCAACGATTGTTATGTTATATGTTTAATAAAACCGTTTGACATTTATATAAACCGACGACTCCGCCATATGAACGCAACCAATTCACATTTAATGCCGACATAACCGCCCGGATAAGTTTGGCGGTTCCGCCCAGCTTGGCGCCTTCCTCCTTATTTGGCGTTGCTAACTGCACTTCCTCCACATTTGGTGGAGATTCCCAAGGTGTAACAGGCAGTTCAGTAAATGTGCCATAACTTTTGATAGGAGAGGCCTTTGAAGACGATTTTTTTTTTTTGATTTTGGGTGTAGAGAGCATTTTGGAGCTATTGGAGGTGTCTGCAGAGCCATCAGGGCATTGTATCTGCGAATTTTACAGCGCTTTTGACAGAGAAGCCATCAGGGCCAAGGGGAAAGATTGCTGCATTGGGCTACCTTCCTCCAATGGAGGTGAATTTGTAGTCTATTTCTACTGATTTGGATGTTCTGAGTCTGTTTTAGCAGTCTATTTTCTCATCTGAGAATTTTATACAGATGTAATTTCATTTGAATCATTTAATCAAAAAAGGACTGAGCCTAATTAGAGGCTTTTTGACCAGCGGAGGTAGCCCAGAAGAGGGGTGAACCGCTTAAACAAACATCTGCTGTTCATCTGTGTATTATGGCTGTTTATTTTCAGATTTTGATAGTTTAAACAGTAAAAATTCATAAGCATGCTTTCCAAAAACAAGTTTATACAATAATCAAAACTTGTTGTTTTAACTTCAAACCTCTACACACCTATTGCGGATCATATACTCTTGCTTATTCACATTCAAAACAGAACAATGAACACTTTGAATTTACAAATTAAATACTTTCATTGATTCTGTTATTAGTGTTTATATCTTATTTCCTTAGACAGAGTCTGTAGAGGGCCAGGTAGCCTCTGGAACTCATCCTCTTTTTAGAGGTGACATGTCCAATGAATGCCCCTACAGTCCATCACTGAAAAGGAAATAGTTTATTCTCACAATTTCAGATCAATACACATCCACTAAGTCCCATCCTTCTTTGGCACAATAATGATGGGTGACCCACATGGTGAGGTACTTGGTAAAATGACACCATGTTCTAGTAGTTGTTGCAATTGTTTCTTCACCTCACTTTCTTTTATAACAGACTACATGTAAAACTCAATGTTTGGCAATGGGGGGTCCAACAACAGTTGGATCTCATGTTCCACTCCCCTCTTAGGTGGTAACCCTTTAGTATCTCGGAACACGTCCCTATCTATTTGTAGAAACTCTTCCAAATGTTGTTTCTATTTCCTAGTACACTGATTTAGGGATGCCTTGCCTCTCACTAACTCTTCTATAGAATTATTTTATCTTAAAAATAATAAAACATGCATCTTGTTGGAATTGATCAATTTCTTGTCTTAATTGGCACTTACCAATGAAATTTCTGACTTTCCTTTGTGTGCATTGATGGTGAACGATTTTTCATCCTTGATGATCTGATATTGGTTAGATCTCTACATGAATATTGCAACACACTTGTACATGTATGGAGTCCCAAACAAACCTCCACATACATCAAGGGGAACCACATCTAGTTCTACTTCTTAATAAAATCAACACTAATGTCAAATATAAATTTTCATTTTTTTGTTACCTTTGGCTCTGCATCCTTATTTACCCATCCCAATGGATATGGACTTGGATGATCATGTACTTCCAACCCCAACTTCTTCACTATATTTGTTGAAATGATATTTGCATATGATGCTTAGTCAAACAGAGCATAAATCTCATCTTCTTGACCTATATCTTTATATGGAAGATTTTGGTCATTTCTTTCTCCTTTTGAAGGCTACTCAAATTGACCTCCTTCTAAACTGACGTACATATAATCTTCTCACTTTAACTTCCCCTAGTTTATTTCCATGTAAAAAAAATATAGGACCAAGGTAATGGGACATGTATTCCAAGTTGAATGTTCAGAAAAACATCCTAGTGGGTGTCACTTTTAGTTTATTATGGCTAAGAAAAGTGGCATTAATTGTTATTTTATTTATGAAAATTATGGAAATTATGAGAAAAGGAAGGTGAAAGGTCACAGATATGCATGAGAGGGAAATTGAAGGAAAAGTGAAGGAAAATGAAGAAAATAGAGGCCTCAATGATAAAAAGGCTTATGAGGATCAGTTCACAGGATTATTTCAATGTTATATTTTATCAGGGTCTGAAACCTTCTATCAATTTTAGCTTGGAGTTATCTCTCTATTCTCTCTCTCTCATACTCTTCCACACTTAGAGAAAACTTGGAGCATTATTGGAGCATTCTTGGAGTACTATAGTTTCATTGGATTTGGAAAAATAAGGCAAAGGAAAGCGGGAAAGAACAAGGGAACAATAGGATCGGTAGCTACAACAAGATTTTTTTGCAGGTACTGAGTTGCATGTATGATTTCCTTGCTAGTTTTGGCATGCATGATATATGCATGTGATTATTTGGTTATGCTCTATCATCGCAATGGAGGATTACTTGTATTGACATGATTTTTGCGTAGCCTTTCCATTTCCTATATAGCCATGGTGTTGTGGGTTTTCCCATTTTTTCTGATTGTTGCTCATGTTCCTTATGGTTGTGGGTTGAGTTACTAGTTCCCGGAGCCTTAGTTGGACAAATGCTCTAGAAGCCCTGGAACATCTTGGGTTGAGTTATTGGTCCAAAAGCCTTGGTTGGAAAAACACTTTGGAGCCCTTGCTAGGTTGAGTTACTAGACTTTGAGCCTTGGTTGACAAAATGCTCTGGATCCTTGCAACAGTTGTGGGTTGAGTTACTAATCTTGGAGCCAAGATGAAACAAACGCTCTGGAGCCCTGGATAGCTTGGGTAGATACCAATATGGTGATGGTTAGTGATGTTCAACCATGAGGTGGATTCACTGGTTGAGGGTTGAGGTGGTTTGGCCTATTGAAGAGATGGTTTGGTTTTGCTTGGATTATTGCATGAGATCCCACATTCATGCTTGAAATATGGCATGAGGGTGAATGGTTGGAAGAGAGATTTATTTTAGCCCAATATACGGTTAGGTGGTACATGGAAGTCCATGACTTGGTTGGAATTTTCATATGTTAATAAGAGGTATTTTCTATTATGATCTATGAGAATATGTATTTATTATGATGGTGATATTATGACTGAGTTTCCATGGTTTATATGTTGGTTATTTGATGTATAATGTTTATTTCTCTTGACATGTTTGATGAATATATTAATGGTTGATGAATGCATGTACTAACAAATGTTATTGCAGCTATTATGAGATGTAATTAGAACTTATTGATGATTCTTATATAAGCATCAGAACCCCATGTTTAGATATACATTCATGGTGTGTAGATTACATGTTTGCCATATGTTTGACAAAATTACTATCATGGTCAGGCTTGGTTAGGTCAAGTCCTTGATCAAGTTTTGTGTTAGAGGATTTGTACTTGTGTCATTCATTGTTTTGGAAAGTCTCATCAATTTTTTGGCAGTGATATGGAATCTAGCCATGAAAAGGTGGCACTGATGTCACGGTTGCAGGCTTAGAACTGGGAAATTGGTACTGTAGTCTACCTTGCAGGTTTATGCATTGCATGGATGCAGGTTTGTGCATGCAATTGGTAGCCTAGGTCAGTGAAAAACCAGTCTATCTCAGGGCATTGGTACCGGGAGTGGTTACTTAACTCTTGGGGGGCATGTAGATCTTGAGGAAGGTTAGTAAGTTTCTTGTTGTCGGCCCCACTTTCTTAATTATGTCTAGTAGGTGGAGTCATATCATAGTAACTCTTCGTCACATGTTTACCCCAGTAACTGGTGAAATTGGGTAAATTTGGGAGGAAGTGGTTAAAATCATCAACATTCAAGATGCTTTCAAATTTATTTCTCGAATCAGTGGCCATGAGATTATTCTTCTTACTATCTTTCTTTTTGTTGTTCGGGTTAATCTTTGGATGCAACTTCTAGCATTTCTCCTCTGTATGAATGTTAATGTTGTAGTGGTTTTTGAGATATTTTCACTGCTACACCACGATCGTCATGTTTTTATATTCCCCCCTTTATGCATCTTCTTCCCCTTCTTGAATGTTCCTCATTTCTCCTTTTGCTTTAATCCACTTGATTGTGCTTTCTTCAGGCCTATGTTTTACAGTACTATGCCTATACACAAGCCTCACCTGTTAATTTTGGCTTGAAAAACATCACTTGCTCCCACAGATGGCGGTGTAGACCCCCCAAATACTTGAGGTGTATATCTAGGTTCTTTGGGGAGATACCCAACATTATGGCCATCTTTCTTAACTTTGTGGTGTGCTCCTACATGCTTTGCCCCAACTTTTTCCTGAAGTACTGCAATCGGATCCACTAGTCCTCTACAAACCTAATAGGGTAAAATCATGGCTTAATGAGGGTTTTAAAGTTATCCCACTTAGTCATTGGAGGCTCTCCCTCCAACCCCAAGGGCCTCTGTGTGGATTTCCCACCAATTTAGGGCATGGCCCTCTAATTTTAGTCACGTAAATTAAGTATTATGTTCTTCCTCAATATGATGGTCATTGAAATACACTTCCAGTTGCTGCAACTAGTGATTTAGCTTTAGAGCGTCGATATTGTCAAGGTACGGAATGATATCGATCTTTGCTTCCATTTTGAACAGGGACTATGATTGATTCATGGCACTCAATCTAGGTTGATCTTTTTCGGGTCCTTTCTTTGGTTGGTTCTTTGTTTCTTCTCAATCTCTTAATCCCCCTTCTGATTTTTCCTCTGCATTAGAACCCCCGTCTTCTTCAAATATCACAAGCATATTATTCCGGGTTGGCATGAGGAGATTTAAATTTTTATTTATATCCGAGACTTGTTGTTCTAGCCATGAAACCTCTCCTCTACAGGATCATGAGGGTTATTCACATATTCACCGACCATGATTAGGGTTTTAGGAATTTTGGCCCAGTCAATCTAGATACCCTGCAAATATCCACAATATACCTAAAGAAATATACTTTGATACCAATATTGATCCATAAATTTCCATGGATATTTCACTAGACAATTCATCACAACACATATGATAATATAAATCCAAACTCTACACTATAACAATTTTATTTATCTTTAGAATTATAGTTTTGTATATTTTTGTTAATAGTGTATGCATGTGAATTAAAATTATGCATAAAATAGAGAACAACAAAATAAAATCTCACAGACACACACATTTGGAAAAATATATGACTTGGGAAACCCTTTCAGGAGAAAAATTGAGCTGGGAGTTGATGTTGTTATGCTCTCTTTCTTTGAATCGAAATATGGTTGTGAGTACAAAGAAGTATGGCTTATGGCTTGTGGGATACTACAGTACACAAAGTCTCTTTGTGTTCTCTATCTCCTATCCCTCTTGCCTATTTTTTCTCAGTTATTGAACAAATTCACTCGAAAGAATGGAACTCCTCTTCCTCCTAGCGGACCAATTATAACTCAACCTGATAACCTACTAGTGGTTAGGTTTGACTACCTCAACTCTTAACCTTAGTTACAATATAGACTCTTCTAAATTCTTCTACATAATAATCACATGGCTAGACCTCTTTTCATGAATAATAGGGGTTGACGTGGCATCCTCTCAAATTATGGTGGTGAAAATAAGAAGGTCAACTTCTAAGTGGCATAACTTTCGCATAAATACTCCAATTGATGCGATTTTTGCACCATTAGAAAGGTATATGTGTAGAATAGGGAAAAAAGGTGCAAAAATAAAGGGGCAAACATTTACCCCTAAAAAATTTCATTTGATTCCTCAAAAAATTCCTGAGAGGTTCCAAACCTCGTTTTGCCAAACTAGGCATCTTTGGTAAAAAGGATCATATTAGCTTATTCCTCCAATTTTTCCACTTTGAAAGCATCGAGATGGATGAAAACAATATAATTATCTAATCTCGATAATCTAAATACTTTGTTTTATCACTATTTTAATTATTTATTAAATAAAATGCTTTTTGTTGTTTAATAGTTGTAACAACCTTTAGTAGCCATTTAAAAGAATTAGAAATTATTTATCGCAATTTAATTGCTTATGTGTGGTTTGTAAATAACATTTAATAGGTTTGTTAGTTAGTTCAACCAAATGAGCTACGTTTCCCTCTCAGATAGAAAAGAAATATAGATAGATAAGCATTATGAAAAAATACTCATAAACATAGTTTTGTTGTAAATTGCACTTCAAAGCATGGGAAAGGTCTTGTTATCGCTTGGATTCTCCTTAAAGAAAAAGACTAGGGAGAACCTAAGGAAATTATCACGCAGGCAACCTATTGTCACCTTAAAAACTTTGCGCTCACTTCTAGGTTTAAGTATGACTTCCTATCATAAGGGGGGATTCCTTGTTTCTAATCTTAAGCTTATCATTTAGTATGATTGAGTGTATGACTTGGATTATATTTTGATTCATTTGAAAAAATATAGTGTGATATTGATTATTTGATCAATTATTAGTGAAAATTACTGAAGTTTCCATAGCATATCGACCGTAATATTTAATCGTTGCACATATAACAAAATAAAGGATACATTCATGAACCTTTTATTTTATCCCACAATTACGGGTGTAAAATTTGATTAAATAACACAAATTAAAATGAAAGATTTATATGATCATAAAATGGCTTGTAGAACAGGTATACCCATTTTTATAGCCCTCCGATATACCTACACATTACCAATAGGGGAGGGTAATCTTCTTGAATGATTTTGTTAGTGCACTATAACAGTCAAGTGGGAAAATGGCTAGTTTCTGATATACTCAAGGCACATGGAAGTAATGTGTGTGCTCAGATCTATTTAATGCAATACTAATCAAATACGTACCAAAAAGGGTAACCTAGATGTCAAATAAGGTGAAATTTAAGTTCAATTAGTAACCTCCTTGATCCAGGTGGATATTGGTGGCCACCCACCTATTCCACTTGGGACCCCACCATTGTCTCTTTCAGTTTTTTTCACAAATTACTATTTTTAGCATTTTTTTCGAGTCCTGGACTTCCAGAGCCATTTTGAAGCCCCAAATAGAGATAGTATGCCAAAGTTACGTCCCTGGGAAGTTGAAACACCAATTTACCCAAACGTGGTCCATAGTTTTGGCGCTTCATCTCCTAGGGTTAGGTTTTTGGACGTTTAGAATTCTCCATTGTTTCTCCATAATAAATAGGCCCTCTAGCCTCATTGTAATACAGTTCAGAGGTTTGTAGTTGCCACATATTTTCTCAGAGATTCGCTACCAACACCCTAGCTATTTTATTTCCATCATGTTTGTAAGCATATTTCTGTGATTTGATCTTAATGAAATGAAGCCTTATTTCCGCTGTATTTCTATGTTTATGGTTATTTTTGTTTTTTGTTGTGTTCCTACATAAATCCAGATTAGTGGTATCAGAGCGGTTTGCTTTTTCTCAATCCTTCTTTGCATGTCCCCAACGAGGTTGGGGTATAAGGAGTTAGGGCTCGATCTGGTGGAACCTTTGCAAGATCAGCCTTGCAAACCCCGACAGATGCCCATGGGGGATGAAAATAAAGATGAGGGAGTAGGAGATCCTATCAAAATATTGCTCGAGGAGGCCCTCGAAAAACAAAGGAACGCGATGATGGATAACTTTTCCCAAATCCTTTAACGACTTCCCACCGGCGACGCATCTGCATCTAGCAGCCACTCTGGAGGTGCGACTCCCTTTAAGCTACAAGTAAACTTTGACATTCCCATATTTGAGGGTCAAATAGATGCAGATGCTGTAGATAGATGGTTGAATCTATTAAAAGGATATTTCTCAGTTCATGATTTTTCCGACCGGGAGAAGATTATTTTTGCACTCCTCAAAGCTACCCCCCATGTTAAGGATTGGTGGGAAACCTACTGTGAGAAAACGGACGAGACAGAACCCTCTCTGTTCTTAGCTGTACCCACTTGGAATTATTTCCGAGATGCCATCAAGGAACAATACTATCCCATGGGGAGCTTTGAGGACAAGTACATACAATGGACCACACTGCGGAAACAAAGGGATCAAGATGTGCATGAGCTAACGAATTTGTTCCATACCCTGCGCACAAAGTTGGGTATCAAAGATTTAGAGAAAAATTTGGTGCCAAAGTATCACAGTTGTCTGCACGGATACATTCAGGAGGAAATGGAGTTGCTTGACATCTCCTCGCTTGGTACAACATACTGGTATGCTGCCAAGATTGAGCAGAAATTCAAACAGAAGAAGTGAGACTTTGGATCTGTGAATCAAAAGAAAGGGAAATGTGCCCCCAAACCGTAGAACAAAGGACAAAGCCAAGGCATGGCAGCCCAAGACAACCTGCCAAAGACACAAGAAAAGAACAACACCGCGAAGCCAAATAAGGACACAAGAAAGTGGTGTGAGTTCCATAAGAGCTCCACTCACAACACAAGTGAGTGTCGGGCCAAGCAGTTGCTGGTGGCTGAGATGAGGGCTTTTGACTTAGATGCATGCTCCGACTCTGAATCAGAACCTAACAAGGTGAATAACAAAGGGAAGCAGATTATTGATGCAGAGCCCAACGCCACTGTTGCCACTACGAAGATCCAAAAGGAGGAACCATAAGATCCAGAGGGGGCGGAGCGTCTCTTCCACTCCCAGATGTGGGTAAAGGGTTCCCCACTATGGTTCATTGTAAAAAATGGGAGCCAAAAGAACCTCATTTCAGCAGATGTCATGAAGTGGTTGGGCTTGCTGACCACAACGCACCCACAACCATACACCAATGGGTGGCTTCACCAAGGACGAGATCTCCGCGTCAGCCAGTAGTGCCACCTTCCCTATAGCATCAAGCCCTTCACGGATGAGGTATTGTGTGACACTACTCCTATGGATGTTTCTGATGTATTATTAGGCCAACCATACTTATGGAAGTGACATGCTATGTATGAGTCCCAGCCTCGCGCTGTTATTGTTACTTTGGGAAATAAATTTTACAGGATACTAGAGGTACAATTGCCTCCCACTATCTCTTTGGTTACTACAAAACAATGCAGTAAGTTCATTTCCCAAACCAAGAAATTTGTTTTCCTCATGATCCACCCCTAAGGCAAGAAGAAGATTGTGGCCACGAACTCCAGACATGACTCCTCTGCACAACAACAACAAATGGACAAGGTTGTGGAGGAGTACAGGGACATCTTCACCTCACCCACAGGGGTGCCTCTACACTGTCAGATCAAGCACCCCATTGACTTGACCCCAGGTTCATCGTTGCCCAATGGACCAATCTATAGGTGCTCTGTTATGGAGAATGATGAAATCAAGAGGCAGATTCAGGAGCTACTGTAGAAAGGTCACATCCAACCAAGTTCATCGCCCTGTGGGATCCCAATCGTGTTGGTACAGAAGAAGGATGGGACTTGGAGACTCTGTATTGATTATTGGGCGCTGAACAAGATCACTTTCCGGAATAGGTACCCGATCCCACAGATTGATGACCTTCTGGACCAACTCAAAGTGGCAAAATATTTCAGCAAGATCAAGTTGAAGTTTGGGTATCACCAGGTACCAAACAAACCCTCAGATGTGTGGAAGACTACCTTCAAAGCCAAGGAGGGCCTTTTTGAATGGCTCGTCATGCCTTTCAGATTGACAAATGCTCCCGCAACCTTCATGAGGTTGATGGATGACATCTTGCGTCCATTCACCAACTCATTTGTAGTGGTATACTTGGATGACATTCTTATCTTCAGCCAGACTTGGGAAGAGCACCTCCACCACATCTGAGAAGTCCTCCAAACACTGCGGTAACACAAGTTGTGTGCCAATTTGGAGAAGTGCACTTTTGGCATGACCGAGGTTCAATATCTTGGATACATTATTGATGAAAGGGGGGTGCATATGGGTCCAGCCAAGATCCAAGTCATTCAGGATTGGCCAGCCCCAACCACCCTAACAGAGCTTCGTAGCTTTCTGGGTCTTGCTAATTTCTACTGCAGGGTCGTGTTGGGATTCTCTCATATCACTTGGCCCTTGAGTCAAGTCACCAAGGGAGGAGAGAAAGAAATTTTTTTTTGGTTGGAATCTCAATAGAAGGCGTTCGTAGAATTGAAACATTGCCTCTGTTATGCCCCAGTGCTCACATTACCAGACTTGCAACAACCATTTGAGATTGAGACAGATGCCTCTGACTATGCTATTGGGGCAGTTCTTACTCAACAGGGGCATCCAGTGGCATATCACAGTGAGACATTGTCCAACACAGTTCGAAAGTATCCCACTTATGAAAAATAAATGTATTCCATTATGCAGGCTTGCCGACAATGGAAGCATTACATTTTGGGGAAGGAGACAATCATCCACACAGACCACCGACCCTTGTAGTTCATACAGACACAAGGGAAGTTGCAGAATGTTCACCATCAAAAGTGGTCCACATATCTGAAACAATTTCATTTGAAAATCAAGTACAAGAAGGGTAGCACCAATAATGTTGCAGATTGCCTCAGTCGACCACCGATCGTGGCCATAACCACCGTTCTCAACTCTTGTGGGCATGAGACTTCTGATTGGCCGCTTCTCTACAAGAATGATCTAGAATTCAGCTACAAATACAAGGCACTCTTGGGGGGTATGCAAGTTCCAAATTTTCACCTCTAAGATGCACTATTATGTCACCTGGGACACCTTTGTGTTCCTTCAAGCGAGCGTGCCAAGATGATATGGGAAGCACACTACAGTCGGGTCATTGGGAATTTTGGGGTCAAGAAAACAGTGGCAGTACTGCAGAAGTATTTCTATTGGCCGAACCTTCGACAGGATGTCGGGAAGTACATCAGATCATGCACTGCTTGCGCCATTGCCAAACTGACCATCAAGAATTAAGGGCTCTATACTATGCTACCTACCCCTAGTCGACCTTGGGAATCCATCTCCATGGATTACATGTCAGGCCTTCCTTCTACCAAGCATGGAAATGACTGTGTTTTCATGGTCATCGATAGATTCTTAAGGATGGCCATTATGGCAGCCTGCAAGAAGAATATCACAGCAGAAGCCACTCCTAAACTATTCTTTGAACGAGTGTGGGTGCACTTTGGGATCCCACAATCTATCATATCAGATTGCAACAGTAGGTTCCTCAGCACATTTTGGTCCAACCTCTAGTCAATGTTGGACACCAAGCTCACCAAGTCCACAGCTTTCCATCCCCAAACTGATGGCTAGATAGAGGTCATCAACAGGATGATTGTACACATTCTACGCATGTACAATTCAAAGCATCCATGCACATGGGATGAGAGCCTTCCCTATGCAAAACACAGTTATAACCGGGCTCTCCACGGCTCAACCGGCCACAGCCCGTTTCAGGTGGGCTTGGGATTCCAGCCACTATGTCCCATTGACGTTGCCATGCCATTTGCAGCTACTCAAGACAATTTGGCTCATGTCCAGTCTGAAGCTAACAAAGCAAACAACTTCATCGAGTGCATTCAGCACATCCGCCAACAGGTTCATGACATATTGGATAGAGCCAATGCTAAGTACAAGTAACGACATGATCAACATCAGGTGCCACAAAAATTCCAGGTGGGCGAAAAAGTGTGGCTACATTTGCAGAAGGAGCGCCTCACTGGACCCCACTGCAAGATTCGCCCGCTCTGATATGGGTCGTACACCATCACCAAGGCTGTATGGAATAATGCCTTCGAGCTCAGTATTCCACCATTCCTTGGTCTGCACCCAGTATTCAATGTAGACCGCTTTTGTCCCTACTTCCCACCTCTATTGGACACCTCTGACATTGCAGAAGAACTCACACCAAAAGACTTAAACCCAGACTGCATGGAACAGGCCACCACAGAATGTCTCAGGGACATGCAAATCAAGAACACTCGCCGACAAAATATCCAACTGTATCGGGTTGTCAAAGCTGGCCAACTCCTGCACCAAGGCAAGTGGTTCACCGGGGACCAATTTCAACAGAAGTTTCCTCATCTCATGGTGGAACTCAACGCAATGGGGACCATTGCTTCCTAAGGGGGGAGGAATGATCCAGGTGGGTATTGGTGGCCACCCGCCTATTCCACTTGGGACCCCACCATTGTCTCTTTCAGTTTTTTACACAACTTACTATTTTTAGCATTTTTTTGGGTCTTGGACTTTCGGAGCCGTTTTGAAGCCCCAAACGGAGATAGTATGCTGAAGTTACGTCCATGGGAAGTTGAAACACCAATTTACCCAAACGGGGCCCATAGTTTTGGCACTTCATCTCCTAGGGTTAGGTTTTTGGAAGTTTAGAATTCTCCATTGTTTCTCCATAATAAATAGGCCCTCGAGCCTCATTGTAATATAGTTCAAAGGTCTGTAGTCGCCACATCTCTTCTCAGAGATTCACTACCAGCACCCTAGCTATTTTATTTCCATCATGTTTGTAAGCATATTTCTATGATTTGATCTTAATGAAATGAAGCCTTATTTCCACTGTATTTCTATGTTTATGGTTATTTCTATATTCTGTTGCGTTCCTGCATAAATCCGGATCATTCCTGGAGTTTTTAGATTTCCCTACATGTATGATTTCCAAGTCGCAATTTTTTGTTTGTTTGTAAATTTCGTAGTGCCTTACTATTTTCTATTTATCAAAAAAGAGAGAAAGTTGCAACATATACACATTTGGTAGCCTCAACCTGCCCGAAGGAAACTAGTTCTGTTGGCCACCTTAAAGCGTTAAACTCCATCCAGTACTGAAATAGTTTCTTTCGTATACTAGCCGCTATGTCCATTTTACTGTGAAAAGAAAATTATAACTGAAAACAGGAAAAGTAAAAGCTACCTGCAAAATTCATTGGAAACTTAGAAAATTGTTGTTTAATCGTCTGAAGAGTCTATCGAACCCTTAGTTAAACTAAGAGGGGGGGGGGGTGAATCAGTTTAACACATACATGGACTTTTAAAACTTTTCTCTTAAACCTTATTTACACCTTCACTTCATGTTCTCCTTCTTCTCTGCTCAACTCCTCTTTCTTCTCTGCCTCACTGCTTCATTTCTTCATTCTCTTCTCTCACTCTCTTTTTCACTTCTCACCCTCTTTTTTTTTCATATCAAAATGATATTACTTATAGAATTTCTTGATGACTGTTTGTTTTCCTCTAGGAATTCGAAATGGATGGTCATACCCCTTGGTCTTCTGCCTCCTTATTTCTTTATCCAACTCAATTTAAAATCATAATAATTTGTACAAAATTTCATGCTACAGTGGGATTTTTTCTTTTCCTTGGGATACTTGCCTTTGCATCACAAACAATAAAAATAATTACAACATTTACATTTTTCAGTTATATAACTCAATTTCACTCAGCTCCTTTTTAGTTATATAACTCAATTTCACTCAGCTCCTTTTCTGGATTTTGGATTTACTGGCTTTGTCTTTTTTTTTTTTGCATTTGTTGAGTGACTGTTCTGTGTACCTTGATTTACTGTAATTGTGTGCACCTGTGAATGTATACCTGTCAAACCTGTAATATCTGTGAATCTCTGTCAGACCCATACTTTTATCCCTGTGTTTAATCACCTGTTCACTGTTCTTTTGTGCACCAACTGCATATATAACTGCTTCTCAGGTTTATTCTCAATTACATATACATCTGGACAATATATATTCATAAAAGAGAGTATAGTGACACTTGATGCAGCAGGGTTACCACAAAGCCCCGGTTCAACATCACAGTCTTGGTTTAGCTCAACTTTTTCATCAGCTGTGTGTACAATTGCATTCAAGTTTCATGCCCAATTATATTCCAACCCGGCAATTTCACTCTGCACTTATTCTACGCTGGCAAACTCAAACAAATAAGTCTGGTCATTTTAATGTCTCAATTCATTGAATTTGGACCCCAAGGAGAAGTTGGTTCTACTGTAGCGTGGCTCTGTCAGTGTTTCCCTTAGTTCACTTCTGCATGGCTCTTTTATTTTCCTTGTAAATTTTAGTTATCAATTTTGGAGAAATTGATAAATAAATATAATTAGCAGCTTTTGAATGTCATATTGTATTTCCTGGCTTATATAGTCGTCTCAGAACTTTATATATAATTGTTCAACCCTTTGTAACTTTATATATAACTGTTCAACCCTTTATAACTTTATCGCCATCCCGACGGTCCATTATATATATCTATGTGTTAACGGAACCCAATAGTTGGGCTATTAGAACCATATTATTTAATTCTCGGCATATTAACCCACAATCACATATTTCATTATTATACGAAATATATCCATATATTACGGCGCTCAACCGGACCTTGTACTAAGGTTAATCAACCAAATTTGTTACATTTATCTCCGCCCCGGGCCCACAATACAACCAAACGACCAACCAAACGAATGCACCATACCTGGCTTAACTTCCGGGCTCTTCTATTAAACCTTGGGCAAGTTCAACACGCGATCGCCATTCGATATCGAGCCTTCAGATCGACGACTTGTATTAATTTCCCTCGACGTCTTGGTTCGATGGTTAATGCACGAAGGCGCACTTTAACCGGTGGCTTCCAATACGGCTCAGGGACACACATCACCAATCCCATGGAATCGCTCGCGACTCTTCCAATACCGCCTTCCGTATAATGGTGGTGCGGAGAATACCACTTCCAGCCTTTACTGTTCACCAAACCACGTTTACTATTCACCGGTCATGGTTCCGCTTCCTCCAGGTTCCGTCTTCTTCCTTTTACTCCGGTTTCCGCCTGTTATATATGAAAAGGTTCTTTTCATTTATTTAATCTGACCCAGGGTTCCAGCCTCAGTTTGAACAGTCTATTCTTCTTCAGAGCACACTCAATCTAGGCACGTATGATTAAACCACAACATCGACCAGAAGTTGATTTCTTCAACTAAATACAGAGTGCAATTTATCCCAAATTGTGGAGTACATATCTACACATTATCACACCCTTTCCTTTCTGAATACATAGGCAGACTTGTAGCTTGATTTACACAGTCCAGCTTCTACAAGAACTTAAGGGAATTTCACATGAATTGATCCGGATTTATGCAGGAACGCAACAGAATAAACACATAACCATAAATACAGAGATGCAGCGGAAATAACACTTCATTTCATTAATATCAAAGAACTGAAATTTGCTTACAGACATAATGGAAATAAAACTAGCTAGGGCACTGGTAGCTATCTCTGAGAAGAGATGTGGCGGCTACAGGCCTCTGAACTGAGTTACAATGAGGCTCGAGGGCCTATTTATTATTGAGAAACAATGGAGAACCCTCAACATCCCAAAAACCTAACCCTAGGAGATGAAGCGCCAAAACTATGGGCCCCGTTTGGGTAAATTGGTGTTTCAACTTCCCAGGGACGTAACTTTTGCATACTATCTCCGTTTGACGCACATGATACATCATTAGAAAGCTCTATCCGAGGACTACAACTTTTGTGACGATTTTGATGATCAAAATCGCAACAAATTTTCATACCAAAAAACGTCGTTTAGGGCCTCAAAACGGCTCCGGAAGTTCAGGACCCGAAAAACTCCTAAAAATAGTAAGTTATGCCAAAACTGAAAAACTGAAAGAGACAATGGTGGGGGCCCAAGTGGAATAGGCGGGTGGCCACCAATATCCACCGGGATCATGAATTTCTCTACCAATAAATGCACAATTCTTCATAAACAAATATATGTATATATACAGGTGGTAGGTCTCAAACAAATTCTTACAATTTCATAACAGCCAGATATTCAACTCGGTGGCAATTATTCTCCTATTCTGTTACTGAAGAGGTTCTCTGCCTCTCTCCAGCTCTCGGGCTCCCTCTCCAGCCCTCTTCTGCCATTTAAGCAATGTTCCAACTCATCCCCAAGCATATTAAGTCTTTACCACAGGGTTTTAGTCTTCAATCAAATTCTATGCCATACAAACCTGGCTCATGAAACATTGCTCAATAATTCATCCGCAAACTCGTATTACACCTTTTCAAATCCACCGCTCTGCCCTAATTCCTTTCGTTGCTCGTTGCCTCGCTACCCCTCTCTTTTTCCTTATGGATAGTTTAGGTGTTGCTCCTGTCTTTACCTTTGCCATCTCCTTTTCCATCAATGACAACATTTCGAACAGTCTCCCCCTTTGGCATTGATGGCAACATACTTCCTCTGCTTGCCTTTTAAACCCCCCCCCCCCTTTTTTTTCTCCCCCTTTGACATCAATGGCAAAGGGTTTCTCATTTCCTGGTCTTCTTTATGCATTTCCTCTCTCTGAGTTATGTTTAGGCCATCTTCTGCTGACTTTGTACCATTATGCTCCAGACTGATGTACAAGACTTGTTGAGAGAACACTTTGAGGATTATTGGACTTGAATATACACTGTAAATTGATACAATCCAAAGCACAGTCTCCTTTTACTACTATAAGGCTGAAAGTGAGGATAATGATCCTTCATAGAACACATTGTACCAACTTTATTTAATCAAAGATGTATGATTGGATCAAGAATTAAAATACTGAGAAGGCTTCAAATATGCTTCTGTCTCTGTCTGATGTAGTGAGTTAATGTATTTTTGTTGAAGAAGATTGTAGATTGAATATGTCTCTTCCTGTAATATTCATTTGCAGTACCACACCTGTTCAATTATGATAATGATGCCAATATATCTTTTATTGCTATGGTACACCTTTCCTGCCTGTTGTTGATGACATGAACTAGGATGCTGACAAGGATATTACTTTTAAAGACTGAAAGGTCCTTGTTGCTGTTGTGAACAATGAATCAAACCAGAGTTTACAACTTATTATAAGAATAGGCAATATCTTTCAATATTAGAGGCCAACTAACTTTCCTTCTTGTACAATGTGCTTTCAAAACAAACCCTTCAATGCATTGGTCAGTTTCACTTATCAACTATGCAGTTTTATTTATGACATAATGGTATGAATGTCAATAATCAATCTCTCTTTAAAGGTGGATTACCAGTAAATCCTTTGTGCTGAAGTAGGATTTAGATGATTTAAAAAAAACTTTTGAGCTTCAGATGGTAATCACAGTTAGTCCTTTACTCTTCAGATACTTTGATTGTTCTATCAAAGTGAACTTCCACAAAAGCATAGTCAATATGTTTAATTGAAAACTCAGCTAACAAACTTCATCCAATTTATGAACAATCTTCAGATAGAGGCCTTGAATATATATGTACTGACTCCAAGAAGGCATGCCGTTATATATATAGAAACATAGACTTCTTTAATGTCTAATATAATGTTTCAAGTGTAAACAAAGCACTGATCTTTTAGCTCTGTTATTGACCTTTTCATGCTGAATGCAGATAACCTTGGGAATTTTACCTTGATGCAATCTTGCCATAGTCCTTTGATCCTATGGACCTGTATCATACTGCTGCTCCACTGATAATGCTTGGTAATCTGTTGATAAGCATGCTACTCGTACCTAACCATCAATTGATATTATTTTGATAAAATATGTAGAGATTTCACTTTAGCTTGCACATTTACCCATAATTTAAGACTTCCTTCATAAATTCTTCTATTAAGCTTTCCATTGTTCACCTCAACAGTCATTAATATCCTCAATCTGATCTTTTCATCATTAACTATTTTCTTATTCTGTCATTATGTTCAAAGGAATGTCACTGCATTTTCCTTTGCTATGACAATTCCAGAATCATTGCTGCTTTATATTGCTTTATATATACCACTTCAACTGTTCTGACATGATGATCTTCAGAAGGACATCTTAAATTTTTATACTATGAGTCTTCATGGGCTGATTACTCAAAGATTTGTCACTTATTTGACTTCATTCCTCCAAGGAGACTTTTCATAGATCAATTATGTACTGACATCAAGATAGAAGACTCTTTTCTTACTTAATCTTCTTAATGTGATTCATTGTTAATTCTAGTAGAATGATACACAATGTGATCAATACTTAATGTGCTGATGTATTCCAAGCTTACATGTTCATAGCTGATGTTCTCTCTACCACCAAGGCTTCTTATTGTCTTCTCTTCTTTCATCAATTTGTCTGCTACTTAATACTTCAGATGATCTTCTTCCTCTATAGTCTTCTTTTAGAGAAATTTTATTTCCCTTCCTAATCTTATAACTGTTTTCATTCCAAGGAGCTCTTCTCAGGCTACTTTCATGGGGTCTATATATGAACTGCTCTCCCCCTGGGATGTTGCTTCATATTTGTCACTAGATGGATTTGAGCTTTGTTTCCTAGAGCAGCTCCCCTTGAGACTATGAAGGATTCATTATGTTATTGAGGTAATAGGCTCCCCCTTTCTCTTTTCCTTCCATACTTTATTGGGGTTCTTCATAATGTCTACACTTCTTTTAAATTCATAGTTTTGTTTGATTTTCTTTGATCCCATCATCTATCTAGAGTTCTTTAATGTATATGGCAGATTGCAGTCTTTTGCTTTGTGGCCAAGTTTGAGGCATACATAACATCTTATTTGACCAATATGCATTTGAGCTGATGTATAATATTTTGTTTCTCTTCTTGGATATATTTTACAATCAAAAATTTTATGTCCAAAATTATTGCATGCATAACAATAGCCATGGAAATGATTTGTGTACCTGGTGAAAGATTGTTCTTTCCATTTGCTTGCTTGAGGGATTCTTCTCTTTTGCTGCATCCTTTGCTGATTGGATTGGATTGGCTTTGTATTGCAATATGTTGCATTATGTCCTTGTTTGTGGCAGGAAAAACATGTGCTATTTTTCATAGGAGGGAGGAACCTCCTTTGACATCTTCCGAATTTGTTCAATACATCCTTAGGAGCATATGAGCCTTCAGCAATTGATTGTTTCATCTTCTCATTCTATGTTCTTTCATTTTGCTGCTTGATTCTATTTGTTTCTCTGCAACTCATGTTCTTGCTAGATTATATTTTTGTAGGAATCTGCTGAGTTGCTTTATTATCTTTTACAGCCTTCACAAAGATAATTTTCTTGTTATCTTCTACCCTGGGCTTACTAGTTTCTCCTTCATATCCTATCCCAGCCTTTATGAGAGGTGACCTTTGTGCATTTAGAATCTGATCCAACTGTTCAGAGCCTTTCATTAGAGGTGTATTCATTAATAGTTCTCTTTGGGCTTTTTCTAAGTACTTTCTTAGGCTCACTACTTCTTCTTCCAATCTTTCACATTCCTGACTTTTCTCTCTCATTTGTTGCAACAAAGTGTCTTCTACTTTCTTTGCCTCTTCAATCTGTGTCTTCAGGAAAATAATTTCTTTTCTGTCTTCATATTCTTTCTCATCACATATTTGTACCAATCTCTTAAGGTCTTTGTTTTCATTCTTCAATTTTTCTATTTCAGTCAGAGCTGTGTCAAGTTTGGCTTTTTCTTCTGCTACGATTTCTTCATGGCTCTTAATACCATTCACACTAGCAGGTACCTCATTTGATTGAACATCTTCATTTTGACATGAATTTTTCTTCTTCTTGATTCTCTTCTCCTTCTTGACAATGCAATCCTCGGTGTCTACTCCATGGATGAAATGCAATCTGTCCCAGATTTATTTTGCAGAGTCTAGATCCATTATCAACTCAAGGTCCTTGTTATGAAGACTATCATATATCACACATTTTTCCTTCGCATTCCTCTGTTATTCTTCCACTGTGGGTAGTCTTTGCAATAACCATCACATACAAGCTTCCATACTTCAGGTTCATAAGCCAATAATCCTGTTTTAACCTTATCTCTCCATTTAGGAAAGTTTGTTGTATTTAACACAGACACATTTTGATAGTCCATGACTTAACCAGATCTCCTTCAAGCTATTAAGCTTACACCAAAGGAACCCGCTCTGATACCAATTGTTGAACCCTTAGTTAAACTGAGAGGGGGGGGTGAATCAGTTTAACACATACATGGGCTTTTAAAACTTTTCTCTTAAACCTTATTTACACCTTCACTTCATGATCAACTTAATATGTGAGCAATCTTTATTAGTGAGCAGCAAGTATCAAACAGATTTGTTAATTGTAACAACAGTCTTAATATGTGAGCAACAAGTATTAAGCAGATTAGATAAATCACATCAACACATGCACAAAGACACCAAATATAAGTGGAAACCCATAAAGGGAGAAAACCACATCTTATTATTGTTGTGATGCAAAGGCAAGCTCCAACTCCCTCTCACCATTGTTTTTCTGTAGGCACCAACCTACAGGAGGCTCCTACCTCAATTCTGCAAGCTACAACTTGCAAGGAAGCTCCAACTCCCATTAATTTTCTGTAGGCACCAACCTACAGGAGGCTCCAACCTCAGTCAGCTACAACTGACATTTTATCAAGCTACAAGTTGATGTGGAAGCACCAACTCCCATCTATTTTCTACAGGCACCAACCTACAGGAGGCTCCTACCTCAGTCAGCTACAACTAACATCTATCAAGCTACAACTTGATAGGGAAGCTCCAACTTCCGTACTCTTTCAAAAGAGAAACACTTGCTGATTTACCTTGGATATCAGCTCTGTTCTGTTCCATATGCTCTGTTGTTCATCTATTCTCATATCTGCCCTTTATCATCTCTGCAACTTTTCAGATTCTCTATCAGCTTCTCCTTCTTCTCTGCTTAGCTCCTCTTTCTTCTCTGCCTCACTGCTTCATTTTTGCATTCTCTTCTCTCACTCTCTCTTTCACTTCTCACACTTTCTTTTTCATATCAAAATGATATTACTTATAGAATTTCTTGATGACTGTTTGTTTTCCTCTAGGAATTCGAAATGGATGGTCATACCCCTTGGTCTTCTGCCTCCTCATTTCTTTATCCAACTCAATTTAAAATCATAATAATTTGTACAAAATTTCATGCTACAGTGGGATTTTGTCTTTTCCTTAGAATACTTGCCTTTGCATCACAAACAATAAAAATAATTACAACATTTACATTTTTCAGTTATATAACTCAATTTCACTCAGCTCCTTTTCAGTTATATAACTCAATTTCACTCAGCTCCTTTTCTGGATTTTGGATTTACTGGCTTTGTCTTTTTTGCATTTGTTGAGTGACTGTTATGTGTACCTTGATTTACTATAATTGTGTGTACCTGTGAATGTATACCTATCAAACCTGTAATATCTGTGAATCTATGTCAGACCCATACTTTTATCCCTGTGTTTAATCACCTGTTCACTGTGCTTTTGTGCACCAATTGCATATATAACTGCTTCTCAGGTTTATTCTCAATTACATATACATCTGGACAATATATATTCAGAAAAGAGAGTATAGTGACACTTGATGCAGCAGGTTTACCACAAAGCCCCGGTTCAACATCACAATCCTGGTTTAGCTCAACTTTTTCATCAGTTGTGTGTACAATTGCATTCAAGTTTCATGCCCAATTATATTCCAACCCGGCAATTTCACTCTGCACTTATTCTACGCTGGCAAACTCAAACAAATAAGTCTGGTCATTTTAATGTCTCAATTCACTGAATTTGGACCCCAAGGAGAAGTTGGTTCTACTGTAGCGTGGCTCTGTCAGTGTTTCCCTTAGTTCACTTCCGCATGGCTCTTTAATTTTCCTTGTAAATTTTAGTTATCAATTTTGGAGAAATTGATAAATAAATATAATTAGCAGTTTTTGAATGTCATATTGTATTTCCTAGCTTATATAGTCATCTCAGAACTTTATATATAACTGTTCAACCCTTTATAACTTTATATATAACTGTTCAACCCTTTATAACTTTATCACCATCCCGACGGTCCATTATATATATCTATGTGTTAACGGAACCCAATAGTTTGGGCTATTAGAACCATATTATTTAATTCTTGGTATATTAACCCACAATCACATATTTCATTATTATACGAAATATATCCATATATTACGGCGTTCAACCGGACCTTGTACTAAGGTTAATCAACCAAATTTGTTACATTTATCTCCGCCCCAGGCCCACAATACAACCAAACGACCAACCAAACGAATGCACCGTACCTGGCTTAACTTCTGGGCTCTTCTATTAAACCTTGGGCAAGTTCAACACACGATTGCCATTCGATATCGAGCCTTCAGATCGACGACTTGTATTAATTTCGCTCGGTGTCTTGGTTCGATGGTTAATGCGCGAAGGCGCACTTTAACCGGTGGCTTCCAATACCGCTCAGGGACACGCGTCACCAATCCCATGGAATCGCTCACGACTCTTCCAATACCGCCTTCCGTATAATGGTGGTGCAGAGAATACCACTTCCAGCCTTTACTATTCACCAAACCACGTTTACTGTTCACCGGTCATGGTTCTGCTTCCTCTAGGTTCCGTCTTCGTCCTTTTACTCCGGTTTCCGCCTGTTATATATGAAAAGGCTCTTTTCATTTATTTAATCTGACCCAGGGTTCTAGCATCGGTTTGAACAGTCTATTCTTCTTTAGAGCACACTCAATCTAGGCACGTATGATTAAACCACAACATCGACCAGAAGTCGATTTCTTCAACTAAATACAGAGCGAAATTTATCCCAAATTGTGGAGTACATATCTACACATTATCACACCCTTTCCTTTCTGAATACATAGGCAGACTTGTAGCTTGATTTACACAGTCCAGCTTCTACAAGAACTTAAGGGAATTTCACACAAGAATTTCACCAATAAATGCACAATTCTTCATAAACAAATATATGTATATATACAGGTGGTAGGTCTCAAACAAATTCTTACAATTTCATAACAGCCAGATATTCAACTCGGTGGCCATTATTCTCCTATTCTGTTACTGAAGAGGTTCTCTGCCTCTCTCCAGCTCTCGGGCTCCCTCTCCAGCCCTCTTCTGCCATTTAAGAAATGTTCCAACTCACCCCCAGGCATATTAAGTCTTTACCACAGGGTTTTAGTCTTGAATCAAAGTCTATGCCATACAAACTCAATTAATGAATAATTGCTCAATAATTCATCTGCAAACTGTATTACACTGCTTTTCAAATCCACTGCTCTGTCTCTAATTCCTTTGTTGCTTCTGCTGCCTCTGCTACCTCTCTGTCTCTTTTGCCTTATGGATAGTTTAGGTGCTGCTCCTGTCTTTACCTTTGCCATCTCCTTTGCCATCAATGACAACATTTCCAACAGAGTCAATAGGCGCTGGGTCTTTTGTAGTAGATCCTGGCATGTCAACTTGTTGCATAGATTGAAGCTGCCATTCTATTCTTCCAATTCGTGTTGTAGCATGATACTGGGATACTCTAATATCCTGAATTTATTTTTTGATTTCCTGCAAAATTGAAACCACATTGGGATTTCCTTCATTTTCCTGTAAACTAAGTAAAGCCTTGGCCAACACACATTTGAGAGTCCAATAAGTATGGATGGACTGGTGAAAAAGGGATAGTCTCCCATTGTGTTCCCAGGGTCTGAAACGAAATCCATGGTATCCTCCTGTACTTCTATATCTTCTTCCTTGCTATTAATTTCCCTCTCCCACCCTTGAATTACATTGCGAATCTGTGGTGGATTTCCTAAGGAGTAAACATCGAAGAGATTTTCCAAGACCTCTTTCTTTGTCTTTCTGCCTCGCTTGCTTGAACCGACAGTGGGTTTTGAAAGCTTTTGCTTCCCTTTTTCTTTAGGTTGACGTTTGACAGGTTGACCTTTTACCATATTTATTTTCAGACAGACAAACATTGACGGCAATTGAGCTACACCGAAGGAGCTGGAGCCATAACTGTTGCAGACCTGTCGCTACCTTGCCTTCGGACCCTCCTTGAGTTTGCTAGCCGAGAAAAATGCTCTGTCGCCTCTTCCCTTCTTTCCTTAACCAAATGCTCTGATTTTTTCAAATTTTGTTTGACATGATTAGTTGGCACTCCTCTATTGCCATTATTAACCGAAATGCGAAGGTACTGCCTCCGTCCCGCTACATGCTGGAGTTTTAATTACTGAGATCGACGATGTGGTGCGCGCCGCCGCGTGACACCACCCGCTGGCCTTCATTTGCCACATGGCACCCCGATCAGGGGTTTCCAAGTCGAAATTTTACTTGCCTAACAACACATCCTTTATTATTTATAGATGTCAAAACACGTATTTATCCCATAAACATCTAAAGAATTCCTTGCCTAGAAATATGCTCTTTAAATTATTTTCAAATAATGTATACCTCAAACCAATTACAGATTACACCAAATCCAAATCATCCAAATTAGATGTAATTGTGAGAAAGAAAATTGACCTCTATTTGTGTAAGAAACCAATTTTCTGGAGTTGTCTTTAGTGCGACTTTTTGGACTTTCCGGTGCCGGAATCTCGTGGAAAAATTTGAGGTGAAAACTTGATTTGTGCTATATAAACTGGTTTTTTGAATGTATATATGGATTTAGCACCATGAAAAACCCCTAGGGCACTTAGATTGTGCAGGAGTTACCCATCAAACTTGTGATTTCAAAAAAATTCTACCAAATTTTAGAGAAATTAGACCTGAAAATTCCACTGAAAAAACTTGCAAAAAATGACACTAAAAACAACTCCTTTTATATATATACATGTACTAGAAGCAATAAAGAACACTTAAAATAAAGTCATTTTGATGATTTTCCAAGTTAACCTAATATATTTGGAATTTAGTTCAAACGTCATGTACCATAAACTTTCTAATGGAATAGGTTTACCACTTTCAAAAATTCACAATGCCATGCATGAAATTACATCATAAACCATTCAAATCATTTATCATCCTGCGTGATATACAAAACGCAATCAAGACCATTGTGAGATAACTTATATCATCACGTTGTCTTGCAAATGTTTGAAGAAATGTGTTGTTGTTGATGTATTGGTCAAAGGTGCAAAGAATCACTTGAATACACATGCATAAATTTGTGCTTGAAGTTGTAGCCATGGAAAAATAAAATGTTGACAATTTCGATACCAACCCAATGCCACTGCGCAAATAGGAACGACCAAATAGTTTAACCTCTGCCCAAATAGTAACTCCCAAATAGTTTAACCTATTAACTTTTTTCAGCAAGAAAAATACTTCTCTGGTTTATATAGTGTACCAGGGCACATCACTTCATTGTCATAGCATTTTCAAACTTTACATTTTTTCCTTTACAATTCATCTTCTGTGTTTGAGTATCATAAACCACTATTTTAATCTGTTCCAAAACTCGTATTTGATTCAGCAACTGAGATAACTTTCTCATTTGTACAAAAATAAAAAGTTATCAAAAAGTCTGCCAATAATTTAAACTTACTAGCAACAAAATTGTATGATCCATTTCCCTTTTTTTAATATTTGGATCATTTCTATCCTAAATGAACTTTACCTTGCCAATAGCTCCAACACCATAGGCGTTATATAATTCATAGTTCATCTCTCCAAATCTACCACTCAAACCTCTCTTTGATAGTTTGTCTGCTTCATTGTTTTTTTCTCTATAAACATGGTTGAAAGTGATGAATGTGAAATTTTGCTTGATTGCATATATCCTCTCCAACCAGTGTGCAAGGTTTCCAGGCTTTAAAATTGTGTCTCTATTCATGTGATCTACAATAACTTTTACGTCTCCAAACACCCAGAGCTCCTCCATATATAATTGATTTTCAAACCATAAAAGGACCCACAAAGCTAATAACTCAGCCCTCAGAAATCTGTCATTAACAGAACCAAATTCAATTCAAGTGTGGTAGCAAGAACTTCCCGGCCTTTAATTTTGATGATAATAAAAAATTCCAATAAAATTTGGAGCCTTGGCAATGTTACAAATTATAGAGAGGTAAACACAGTAAAAAAACACCACCCCTTCATTAAATTTTAGCACGCACATAATTAATGAATAGTGATTTCATTTATCGAGAGATCACTCAAAACTTGTTTTCTTCTACCATCTGACCCCCACAAAAATTAACCAGCCATAAAGTACAATGATATGGAACACTACATTGGAAACCCACAAAAAAATGAAAATTTACAAAATTCTAGTAGCCATAAACCGGGTTGGCATGACAAAAGATTGCAATTTCTTGTCAGTTTTGGGAAGGAAGTTGAGTATCAAAATGACAAAAATTGTTGTGGGCCGAGAAATGTAGACATGGGGTAGCTCGTGAATGCTCCTTCGAGGGTATCGATGCAGCTCTGGTTACTCAACATGCCCATGGCCGTGGCTGAGTTGGGTTCACTGCACAGGGGCTTCTTTTGAAAAAATCGGACATGTTCCATTAAAAAAATAAGTTTACATTCAGTCTGATATCAAGAAATAGCAAATAAACCTAGCAGAGCACAATGAGGACACAAACTCCTAACAAAAAAATAATTCATAATCGTTGTGCCCCTCTTGTTGCTTTGTTTATTCTTTTGGCCATTTGTTATATGTTTTTACCATTTTTATTTTATTTATTACTTTTGTTTATTCTTTTGGCCACTTGTTATATGTTTTTACCATTTTTATTTTATTTATTACTTTTGTTTTTAGAATTTTCATTTTATTTATTATTATTATTATTATTTTTAAATATACTTGGTTCAGACTCATTCCACTAGCTTTGTTGCGTCTCAATTTGTTGATTTGTTTATTCTTTTGAGCTTTTTGTTATATGTGTTTATAATTTTTATTTTATTTATTATTCTTGTTTTAATGTTAAATGCTAAATATAACACACACACACACATATATATTTGATAAAATGAAATAAAATTCAAAAAAATGTAAATTTATAATTAAATTGAAAAAAAAATCTAATTTGTACTTACAGGGGAAAATTTTAATTAAATTTTAAAATAAAATAAAAACAAATAGTTTCATACTTAATTCAAAATGCTAAATCGATTCTTCTACAATCATATGTTGGATTGGTCCCTTCTCCTTATACAATGGATTGAGAGTAATGCCACAATTCTCTTATACTTATGCATAGAAAAGAAATGACGATCTTGAAATCACTTACAAATGTGAAATTTTCTTGATTACAATAAACTAGAATTTAATCTTCTATCTACTGGAGATTATTTGTCTTTTGTAATTTACTTTATGACAAATGATAATTAAATCACTATTGCAATCTTCACAAATAAAAAATTGCAAAAAAAATATTGAACTGAAAAAATATGAACACACACATAAAAATATAACACTGTTATTTTTGGACAAATGTCTCTGGAAAAACCCAAAGAGAAAACTAGTGCATCGGATGAGGGTTTTATTAATATTTTCAGCAAATAGAGAAATACAATTGCTTGCGTTTTTGGCAAAGCTCTAGCAATTTTATCTCACTACAAAATATTTGGGAAAACCATTTTCCCTCTAGTAAATCGATCTGGCCTTCTCTAGGCTACTCACACTCCATATAGACACTCGTACTTCTACTCATAAATAAGAACTATATCCTCTGATAAATTCGCACATCCCTAGGAACACATCCCTACAGATCAATCTATCTCCCCTTACTTCCTAGAGAAATTCACTCTTCCTTCTGAGAACTGGAAACAAATTGTTTTTCTTGTAGATAGAACTGAGAAAACTTGCTACTTACACTAGTTGAATTTGCCTCCTTTGTTGGAAAAATAAGCTCTGTCCTTACTCTAGATCACTGGAAAACCTCCTAAGAATTTCTCTAGAAAGTCTCACTACTAAAACCCTGCTACTAACTCTCTCCCTAGCTTCAATTATGCCCTGGTTGAACACTGCAACTGGTTAAGTCAAATTGCTTGACTCAATTTATGTGTATTTCCTAAACCCCTAAACCTACTCTTATAATCTCTTGTTGGAGCCTCAACAACCACGATCACATCTCAACCAATGGCTAAGATCATATTGAATTCGTCAATTAACTTTTCCGCAAGTCTCTAGAACAAAATCGAACTCCCTCAAATAATTCACTTTAATTAACCAACTTTCTTAAGTTAGGAAATATTTAATTATTGGCTAATTAATTTAATTGATGTGTCTCAAAGTATTTTCTCGCAATAGCTTTTTTGGATTTCAGAGATCTTAGAAACCATAAAGAAAAGCCTCTTAGACACCATAAAGACTAGAACACATGTCCATTGCTACCCCAAATAAAAAATGACACTCCTAACTGCTACCTAAAGTAGATAAAATTCTTGTACCCAAGGCCTTTGTGAGTATATTGGCAATCTGTTGTTATGTGGGAACATGTTGTAGCCGAAATAATATGCCACATTGTTTTGCTACTCTTATCTCACACTATTGATGCCTTTGTGCTACCTCTACGTTGTTGCAATCATTACAACTATGCGACCTGGTTTGTTGATATACTGTGTCGGTGCAACTAGCCCCACACATGTCTCTCGAGTATCTGATTGTGCCTCACAATTGGCTCTGCAACTATCTCTCGATCCTCCTGCTAACACTTCAATCCTCCTGCTAATTTAATACTTTGGGCTCCCATAGCAAAAGTACTAGTGCAACTGAGAAATCCCAACAACTTGATTTTATCTATTGATCACACCCTCCATGGCTATGATCTAAATCTCCATGTTGTTCCTTCCTTGGACCCTTCTCGATTTGACATGTTGGAGTGTCATACTCCTTTTCCTCTTCTAGGTATTATTGTTGTCAATGTGAATTCATCCCCAATCTAGCGAAAGAATCCTCGAACTATGCTGAAGTTGTTTTCCTGCTTCCCCTTCTTGACATTCTTCCTATTCAGACACTAGCTGACATAGTGACCAAGCTCACCAAATTTGAAGCACTTTAACTTCAATAGATCTTTCTTCTTATTCTCTCCTTCAGATTATTTTCCCGACTGTGAACTTTCTTTGTTTTTCCCTTCCCCGCAAGAGCGACATTCTCCTCCTCCTTCTCTACCTTAGGTCCCTTGTCACTATTGTTGATAGTTCCATCAATGAGGCTAAGCCTAAACTCCTACTAACATAAGTCAATCCATAGGTGTTCCAAATATGGAAGCTTATCATGCGTAGAGATCACCTAGACGAATGTTCGCCATTCATTGGAAAACCTGTTGAGAGCTATATGCACAAGCTCGTCATAAGCTGGCTTCTCTCCAACTGTTGTAAGTTCATCTCGACACCTTGAATCCTTGTGAGATAGGATGCTAATTTCTCACCCTTGTTCATTTTTACCATCCTCATCTTCTCCTTGATAATCATCTTCTCGTTCTCGGAAGGATCCTGGTACAACTTGACTATGGCATCCCACATCTCCTTCGTTGTATTATTTTCTACGATATGTGGAATAGTATGATCTCATACACCATTGAGAATCATCCTTTTAGCCTTGGTGTTATCCCTCTTGTAGTCATGAAACTGCATGGGATTTGTTGGCACAACTATCACTATCGTAGCGAACTCCTTTATACCATGCTCATCTAATAGAAACAATGTCTTAGCCTTCCAAATGCCAAAGTTGCAGGCTTCGACAATTTTATGTCACTAGAAAATATATGGGAAAGCCCTTTTCCCTCCAGCAAATCTATTTGGCCTTCTCTGTGTTGAGAAATGAAATTATGCTTGGTATTTATAATTGTTATTGTTCTTACATCATTATATATTTATTGTAAAAGGAAAAAGAAATAGAAAATATAATTTTGAAAGCATGGGTTTCATACTCTATTTTATTCTAGTCAATTATTTTAAGCACATTCTTCATTCTCTAGGGTTTATTGATTCAATATAGTCCTTTTCATATGTATAAATACCCTTATGGGCATATTGTATCAAGAAAGAAATATTAAATTTTATTTTAAAGTGTCAATTTTGGACTCCCAACACCTAGTCAGCCTTGCCAGTGAAGTCCACCTAGAAGAGACCTATTCAACCACACAATATGGGTATTTATTGGAAGAGAATTCGACCTAAAGTAACATCAATTGAAGCAAGTTCGATATGAACCTAGAATAAAATAAAATTCAAGTGTGAAGGAAAGGAAACAAAGGAAGAATCTAAGTGAAGAAAGGGAGACACAAATATGATCCATTTCAGCTCACATGTGCGAGATTTTTAGAGTTTCTGGAGCAGATATACGTCTAAAAATTGCAGGTCGAGTTTCAAACATGATCTAGAGGGCCGAAATTTTTTTAAGTTGAAAAATTAAATGACTTTGACTTTCATTTACTTGGATATAATTTGACTCTTTTGGAGGAGATACTTTGGAGGGTTGAGTTGGTGCTTGGTGGAATTTATTGGTCTTTTTTTGGGTCTTGGATGTCTCATTTTTTACTTGGTTCTATATAAATAAGAGTTTGATTTGGTTTTCCCCTTGAAGAGTGGTTTTTCCCTAGCTGAGAGCCTATATCTTGTGCCTTTTTTTCTTTCTTAATATATTTTGAATTGGTAATTGCTTGATGAAAGAAGAAATAATAAAGAATTAAAGGCCAACATATAATTCACAAGTAATTATCAAGAAAAGAGAATCAAAACCCTTATTTATATCCACATTTATTTCTCCACATGGTATCAGAGTTAAGGTTAAGGAATGACACTTTGAAGATCACCTTGCTGTCCATCTCTTTGAAGACTCCCTTGAAGCATTCCTTGAAACAATTATCTACAGTGACTAGCTATATGAAACAAGGTATCAAGACTATTAAAAGCTTCTTGATATCTACCAAATATTATGTAATCAAATTCATCTCAAGTATATCTAAGGCCCTATCATGGATAAAAGATTTCCCTCACTGGTACTTTTGATGATGAAGACATATGGATAATTGGCAATGGAGCCTCAAGACACATGACAGGAGAATTTGGTCAACTACAAACTATATCAAAGGAAAACATCTATCATTTAGTGTAGCTTGGAGATAAAAAGAGCTATTCAGTCAAGGGTGTTGGGTCCACATCTTTGAAGATAGAAAGGGTGGTGGAAATATTCATCTAAACAACATACTATTCCTTCCAGGTTTGAATAAGAATTTGGTTTTTTCTTTCTTGTTTAGAAGATAAAGGAAGGGATTAAATTTTAAGAAGTATATATTGAATATAGACGAAGAAGTATATATTGAATATCCTCAAGGATATTAGATCCATAGCAGAGAAACTGTTGAAAATGACACCAAGAAATATTCTAATTTTATTATCCCTTGAATTAAATTAGAATAAAATTGTAATTCCACATGACAAGACAACTTGTGCGAGTTAACTAAGTTAGTATGAATTAGTTGGTTTAGTCAATTTGAGTTGAGGGTCTAACCTGAGTCATGTAGAGTGTCTATTATAAAATAGGAGCCCTAGTTGAGTTTATTTATAGTTTTAATTAATTAACGCAGTTTATTTGAGTTAAAATTAGTTTAACTAGCTCTAACTAATGGAGGAACTAGTGAGAGGTCAGAGTGTGGAACTTGAACTTGAACCATGTGCAATGATAAATCAGCCATAAATAACTCATGCATGTCAGATCAAAGAAAGTTCCAGTTGAGATTGGAGTTCAAGGGAACTGTACTATCAATTGTATAATCATCCAAATTGTACAGGTGGTGCATGCAGTCATAGGAAGACCCTAGATGTATTGCACAATTCATATTGGGAATTTCCCTAATTAATAAGGGATAATTACCCAAGGATATAGCACAAGGAAATAGCGATCCTGGAGGGCACAAAATTGGTTAAGTATTGGCCAAGGCTTGTCTAGGAAGTAGTGAGAGAGATAGAGATAGTGCAAAGGTTTCTTTGGTTGGATAAAAGAATTTTAATATTCTCATATTTTCTGACTTATGCAATATAAATATAGCGGGGTTTATAGCTGAGGATTTCCCCAGGAAATCATTGTGTAATGTGTGATTAAAATTCTCTCTTTTATGCTTTGTGATTTCGTGATTGTAATTGGTTTCCAAAATTGTTAAAGTATATTCAAGTCTATTGTTTTAGCATATTATAATTAGAAATTTGAATCTACATGGATTTTCTACATGGTATCAGATCAGGAAACACTTTAGAAGAGAAGAATACGAGCTTGTTATGTGCAGGTGAATCGAATTTGCACATCTACTCTTTAGGACTAGTAGTAGGATCAGGACTTCTTCCTCTAGATTGAGACTCAAATATTCCCTTGAGGGTAGTTCGAATTACATAGCTTGGAAGGATAGGATGGAAGCAGTGTTGGAAGACAATGGGCTAAAAGAGTTCATAGACAATGATATTCTTTGTTTGTATGATTCTTTCTTCGTAAAAGATCACTTTAGCTACGCATACCAAGTAGCCCTAACATCAATAATGGCTGCAAAATATCTTTAAGTTTGCCGCATAAAGTTAGATCTAAGCACAAAATACATTAAGAAGATAAAATATAAAATGGCTCCATGCATCCAATGGACAAGACAAGAACAATATATTTAAAAAGAATCTTATATTATATCAAAGAATGGGGCACCTGAGAGGAAAACAAGAAAGGTGTTTTTCTGTTCTCCTCAGTGGGATGGGTTTTTGGAAGTCCTCAGTGTTTCAGATCTAACATTTCTCTCTCTTATGGATGTGGAAAAGCAAACATGGAACTCAATGGGAGTTCACAAAACAAACTGGGAAATGGTGACCAAGAGAAGATCCAGAGTGATCTAATGCAATGGAGGTGACAAATGAATGGGGAAAACCCCCCTATTTATAACAAAATATTGGGGTGGTCTAGAACTCGGTGCATGAATACAATATTATTAATCGAATTCTAGAAGCACCTTTTAGGAATATTTTATTATATTTGTTGGAGGGAAAAGGATTCTTGACTTGGGTCAATTCCTTTATTTATAAATAATAAATAAATAAATGATTTATTTATCATTTTAGGGGGATGATGGGAATATAATTAAATAAATAATGGTTTATTTAATTATTTGTGGATGATTTAGTCAAATTTAACTAAGAATATTATTTAAAAAATTATTTAAATAACTTATTCTTAGGAAATAATTAAATAAATAAGGATTTATTTAATTAGTTTCCTTATTTTGGGTTAAATATGACCAAACAAGTTATTTTATATGGTGAAAGTAATTTTACTTAGGGTAAAATTGGTCTTACATGGTGTACTTGGGTTCATCTAATAATAATAGGTTAGATGACCAAAAAATTGGTATAACAGATTGCCCCCCAATGTACGAGTGTTAGGAGCAAATTGTATGACCGAAGTACGTTGTAAGAGCTCAATGACTAGATATCAAAAGGGAAGTGAGAGAGAGAAGTGTAATGGTGTCTGATGTACAAAAGAACTAGACCCTGAGGAGGTGAGACTTACAGGTTCAACCAGTCTCTATGAAGTGGTACCTGTGCTAAAGGCGGTGGGGGAGGCATACCTATGCCCGCCGAGACAAAGTACAAAGAATAAGGTGCCCAGAAAACCACGGAACGCAAGAAGTACAAAGAATAAGGTGCCCGGAAAACCACAGAATGCAATAATGAAGCATTTGCTGGCTAAAACATGAGCCAGGTAAATAACAGTATGAATCCCACATACGTGCGATGCCTGGAATAATCGTCAGGACTTATACAATAATATGGTAGTACATGAGATAGAAATATGCCCAAATGCCCCCTACATGTGGGGAAGGGCTCGCAACATCTGACTAATACGTGCAAATCGAAGAGGCACTGCAAGTGGCTGAGGCTGATATCATCAAATGAGAGGAGCTGCATCAAGGGCTGAAATGAAGTCATCCGGGCATGTGGGGGGCTACCTGTAGGGCCACCCCCTCATGAGGGTTGAGACATCTCACACATGCCCGGGAATCACCAATAGTTGTTGCTGCATCACTGGACCATCAAGTGTAGAGATCACGATCATGCTGATAAGAGCTCGAATCAAGGTACATTGCCCCCTAGACCTGGCTTCTGGAATGAATGAGCTGATGTCGACAGAAGTAGGTCCGCCATAGGTGAGGCAATAAGAAAACCCCCATGAAGGCATGAGGGAAAGTAGTAGAGCGACGAACAGATAGAAACTAATGATGATGATGGAATGGGGGATATGAAAGAGTGGTTGGACGACTTCCCTTGTTAGAGCATAAAGGGCGTGAATGGCTTGGCAGCAATGGACACAATATCATGAGGGATAGGGGACAAGAGTGCTAAAGGCCATAATGTGCGACACAAGAGAGGGACCAAGCAGGAAAGGATGGAGGACTATACCGGGGTACAAAGGAACGCGGGATAGACTCCATGACTGATGATGACTCAACTCGGATGCTCTAAACAAGGGTGACTCGATGGTGTTGCCACACAGTAAAGGTTCAATGGGGAACCATAAAAAACATGAGTACAATAGGGTATCTCATGATGGAAATCAACACGAACAAAGACAATTGAGGAGACAAAGGGGTGCCCCCAGTATAAGTATTGTAAGTGAAGAAATCCGATTTGTAGAAGATGTGAATAGATTCTTCGTGGACAAAATGTGTCTTGGTGAAGTATCAAAGTGCTAAAAACTAAAAGGTACCTAGAGCTCATGAACAGGCCAGGTCACACTTTTAGGGGTCTGTTCTGTGACCTGGGTAGCGGGTACTGGGCAGAAAATTGTGACCCATCCCAAGAAATGACCTGAAAAGTGTGACCTGTCAGAGGAAGGGGGTTTCAGTGCTATTTTTGGCTGAGATCTGGGATTTTTATGGTTGAGGGTCATAGGTGCCCCCAATCATGTTGTGGTCATGCCAAAATGTATGTAGAAAGAAGGGGAATTTAAACACATTGGAAGGATATGGTGTGCCATTTGTTTTTGTGATGGTTATGTAGTTTGAGAAAGGAAATGGAGGATTACTAATCTCTTTTAGGACTGCATATATGAATCAAATGGACTTTAAGTTTTTGGGTTGGTATACTTGGTGCCACTATCCCAAACAGAGGATTTGGAGATAATGAGCTGATGCGCTCTTAGAAAACCTATAGGTTGGTCAACAACAATGTCTAAAAGACTGGGTTGTTGATGTAAGATGAAGGAATGATAAGGGGTATCATCCCTAGAGTGATCTGAAGTGATATGGGACTCTAGAGGTTCTTCTAAATGTGGAAGAATAATGGTACGAAAGTCAGTACGACCAAATAAACTAGAAAGGTTGTGGAGAATTGCTTCTCTTGGTCTCTCAAATATGGGTGCCCCCTTACTCAAACATTGGGTTTCAATGTAATGACCACAAGGTGTATGTGGTGTGAACACATGGGTTCGATGTAAGGGGGAATGGATAAATTCCGGGGTGGGGATTTCTTTCATAATGTCGTCATCGTGATAGAAGATGGGGTGACTGGTGGAAGAAAGCCCACCTGACGCAGCGAAGTTACCTGACTCATCATCATGAGAAGAGAGGTTCACATGCGCAGCGTCACAAGGGGTGACAGAAAAGTAAGCAAATAAGGGATCTGCCGATGTTGAGCCTAGGGTGATTGCAGAAAGAAGGTCACGCGAAACAACAGGGAAGGATTCAGAGGGAATGTTCCCCAAGGGTCACATGGATGATGATAGGTAGAATATGGTGGACGAAGGCTCCGTCATCTTAACATCAGGAGGGGGAATGTCAATGGGAGCCGTCATGTCTAGTAATTCTGTTGAAGCAAAACGCGCAAATAGGGGAGAGGGGGACTCGTTGCGCTTGGCCTCAAATTGGTGGACCGCGGCTAGAGAGGTGCGGAAGTCCTTGAGGCGGGGACAAAGGTGGGTGTAATGGCCATGGAGATCACACAAAGCACAGGGGTGGTTGGTGTGAATAGTCTTGGGGTTCTTGTCCGTGGCCGTGGAAGGAAAAAAGGCTTTCGGGATCATGGACTCAGGGATTGCGACATTAACCATGGGATTGAGATGAGGCAATTCAGAACAGGTATGGGTGGCATGACCAACAACATCACACAGAGCACACTGGATGGTATTCTTTGGAGGTCGAGGAGGGGTAGGGTTTGTTGGGGCTGCCTTGTCCTTTGATGCCCCCCATGCGAGCTTTGCCATTCTTACTTGAAGCGGTCGTAACAGGAGGTGGGTCTTGTTGAGGTGACTGAGGCACTGTCGCAGCGAGAGAAGTCATGGGGACCAGTTGGACCGGGGTCAAAGCAAGATAAGGTTTGGGTTGACCAGGTGGGGTAGCGGCTGGAGGATCAAGGTACTAGATGGGAATCCCAAGGGTCAGGTTAGGAAGAGAGAGGGTGGCCATGACAGGTACTGTGTACACTCCTAGTGGGGGAGCTAGGAATGGTAGCTGACCATCAGGGTAATGGCCAGGAGGGATACCTCCAAGATGGTTGAGACCTGGTGGAACCGAACCAGGAGGGTAGAGAGGCGCATGGGTATCAGCAGTAGGAGAAGGGGTGGAAGGGAGAGGTCTGGTTGTCTGAGGCGAAGGGCTAGGAGCAAGTTGCGGCGGGCGAGGTTGAGATTGCTGGCTAGTCGAAGCGGGCTGCTTAGGGTTGGCCCGATACGATTGCATCATGCAAACATTCGCTAAGCCAGGATCAGAGACAGGAGAATGAGGAAGACCAGGGAGGGTTCCAAGCAAGGAGGCGTCTTCATAGACGCTAGGGGAGACACTGGTCATAGAATCAACGGTTTGTTTATTGGTTACAGAAGAGAGGGTTGACTCAGGGGAGGTCTGGGATTTTGGCTCATGATACGTCAACTGGTTGATGGTGACTATCTTTCCATTGTGAGGGAAAAACATCTTGCGGTGGACCGCGGATGGGACAGCAGACATGGCATAGGTGTAGCTACACCCCAAAAGAATGTTATAATCAAGAGAGGCGTCGATGACTTCAACGTCAACACAAATAGTCTTGCCCGCAAGAGTGATGGGACAATTATGGAAAAGGCCAATGGGTTGGGAGGCGTGGCCATCCCACGCTCGAAGAGTGATCGTGGAAGGGGCCAACTTAGGAGATCCGAGTTGTTTCCAAACTAAAGCGGACATCACACAGGTGGATGCCCCCTCGTCAATGATGCACCGGGAAATGTTAGCATTTCGGATGTTGACTGAGATTTGGAAAGCTACGGAAGCAGGAAGAGGAGGAGACTCCAACTGATGGGCATCAAAAACAATCAATTGGTCATTTGCTGGATCTACAGCGCCCAGGGAAGATAGTAGAGCTTTTATTTGGGAGGGGCATGACTGGAGGAGTTCCAGCGTTGAAATGGCAACAAAATATTGGGCCAGCTCATCTACTATGCTAAACGAATGGGCAGCTCGATCAGAAGCAACATTTCGACGTAAGGGTCCCTTAGGAATCTTGGTATGAACCTCGGCTTTGGGCGGAGGGATATGCAAGGGACCACAAGTTATCGAAAGAGGCTTTGTAGAATCGAAAGAAGGTAACTCGGGGACAGATGGAGCAGGAGGTTGGGGGTATGGACGGGACTGAGTGTGAAGGTTATGGTCGGTGGTTATAGGTTGGTCAGAGTTCATCATGAGGATCAGAGGTTACCAGATGTACGAGGTTGAGTGGGTACCGTTCCGTGAGGGGGTTGGGTATCCACGAAGCTGGGCTGTGGGAAAGGATTGGTCGCACTCTGTTGTGCATACTCTTGCCCCTGAGGGGGTGGTGGCTGCTGTTGCGGGGGTTGAGAAGACAAGGGAGGTGGGAGTGATAATGTTGTAGGAGTTGGAGCACTAGGCTGTGGAGATGAATGATAATGAGGTTGGGTAACAGGGGCTTGGGCAGAAAGAGGAGGCATGCCGAATCTTGGATGCGAGCTACCGGGAGGGGGAGAAGTGCAAGAAGTGGTGCCCCCTCCCCCAGGGAAACCATAGCTCGTGGGAGGTTGAGCAGATGGATGAGAGATAACTCCAACGATACTGTTAGCGACATGAGGTGCCCTCGGTGCATGGGCATTACCGGGTCTAGGGAGGTCAGGTAGAACAGTATAAACATAACCCGTCTGAGTGTAGATCAGGTCATATTTTAATGCCATTTGGAGGGCAACTTCTTCAGTTTGAGGAAAATGCGATGCGACATCTTTCCCGATAGGTGGCAAGAGAGATCTAAGGAACCAGTCCATATAGACACGGTCTTCGAAGGTAGGAGATTGACATAGGCTCTTTCTTCGCCGCCATTCTTGGACATGATCGGATAGGCAGGTCGCAAATGATTGACGGAAAGAAGTCAAAAGTTTGGTACCAGTGTCATAACGAAGGGGGAGCTAGAAGTAAGATAAAAAAGCCCGGGCAAGAGTCGAAAAGGTGGCATGAGAGGAAGTGGGCTGATCAACATACCACTTAGAAGCTGCGCCTGTAAGTGTGCATTGGAAAAATCTAAGACAGATGGAATCATTAATAATGGAATGGGATGAACACCACATGTGGAAAGATCGGATATGGTTGGAGGGATCTTCTCCAGCAAGACCTTCAAACTTGGGAATGTCGGAGGGGAGCTTGGTTGGCATAACAGGCTAACTAACATCATGGCGGATAGGATCATTGATCAACTGATTGAAATCAGGGAGACTGAGGCCTGCCATGAAGGGTAGCAAGGGAGCAGTCGAGGTAGTTCTTGTGGTGGTTCCGCTAGTAACAGTCCCAGCATTAGGGCCGGGGTGGCCACTAGCGTTAGGTCCTGGACCAGACATAGTGGAGGTAACAGGGGGAGAACCAGAAGTATGGGAAGAACCCGAACAATCAGAGGAAGAGTCGGAGTTCGGACTTGGGGGGGGGGACTTACTCTATGACGATGGGAAGGAGGAAGTTGACCAAGCAGAAACTGAGGGTGAAGGCCAATAAGTCACCGGGAAAGGCACCCTGGGGGCGCAATGATAACGGGAAGAAGAAAACTGACAAGGGCAGGAAGGGACAAAATCAAGTGAGGTCAAGGGCAGAAAAGGTGCAGTGACAATTGATTTTAGAGTCTTTGCCAGGCGGTGTTAACCAGGCGCTTCTTCACTTAGGGTCAGTGTGTGGCATGCATTAATTTTAATTGTTTAAACCTAGACGTTTTGAGAGTAAAATAAAAAGTGTGTTGCGTAATGAAAAAGAGAACTGTAGTAAATAAGACTGAAAGAACAGAAAATTAACAACTAAAAATGCAGCAAGCTAACCCAAGGAGGCGGGTCTCTCAAAACTAGTCGATAAGAGGGAAAAAAAATAGGTGAAGCACACTAAAAAGAGGCCAATAGATCGAAGGTCTGGAGGGACTGGGATCTAAAGGGTAAGTCTGCTGAAAAGTGGTGTAGAAAACAACAAAGAGGCAGAGGCAAGGTTGCTGCTAAAAAGGAGGAGATTAGCTAAAAATAGAAGAGACAAGGCAGTGGCTTTAGAAAGGAACCCAAAAAAAGCAATATGAGGTGTTTTGAGAGGGAGAGAAGAGATGATCTAAAGGGATCTAAAAAGGAGGTATCAGATTAGAAAGAAAAAAGGTTGAAACGCTGGAAATTCAGACTTCTGAAACAGAGAAAACTCTCCCACAAAAAGTGGAGGGTACTGAAGCCCTAGGGGGATAGATTCCCACTTATTTGAGTAAAACGGAGCAAGAATAGGTCTAAACAGGTGAAGACAGAGATCAGACAACCCTGACAGAGGTTCAGACAAAACCCAGAAAAATTTCAGAAAAATTCCAGAAAAAAGTCCAGGTCGCAGTTTTTGACCTGTTTTTCGCTCAGGTCGCAGTTTTTGGGCTGTTTTCCGCTACCTAGGATGCAGTTTTTGGGCCAAAAATTGCGACTTGCACTTCCGGCACTCTTGGCGGCAGATTTCAGGAAAAAATGTCGTCTTAGCTGTGGCTGATGTCGGTCACCTGCGCAATAAGGCCAGAAACACATGGAAGTTAAAAATTTGATTGTTTGAGGGTTTTAGGGGTGAAAAACTCCATAAAAATAGGAAAAACAGAAAATGGAAGAGAAACCCTAGGGTCTGAAATAGCTGGATATGCAGGAATATATAAAACGACAGCGGTCGCAAAAGAAAACCCGTGTGGAGTCGCCAATTGTTAGTATGATTCTTTCGTCGTAAAAGATCACTTTAGCTACGCATACCAAGTAGCCCTAACATCAATAATGGCTGCAAAATATCTTTAAGTTTTCCGCATAAAGTTAGATCTAAGCAAAAAAGACATTAAGCAGATAAAATATAAAATGGCTCCATGCATCCAATGGACAAGACAAGAACAATATATTTAAAAATAATCTTATATTATATCAAAGAATGGGGCACCTGAGAGGAAAACAAGAAAGATGTTTTCCGGTTCTCCTCGGTGGGATGGGTTCTTGGAAGTCCTCAATGTTTCAGATCTAACATTTCTCTCTCTTATGGATGTGGAAAAGCAAACATGGAACTCAATGGGATTTCACAAAACAAAATGAAAAATGGTGACCAAGAGAAGATCCAGAGTGATCTAATGCAATGGAGGTGACTAATGAATGGGGAAAACCCCCCTATTTATAACAAAATATTGGGGTGGTCTAGAACTCAGTGCATGAATAAAATATTATTAATCGAATTCTAGAAGCACCTTTTAGGAATATTTTATTATATTTGTTGGAGGGAAAAGGATTCTTGACTTGGGTCAATTCCTTTATTTATAAATAATAAATAAATAAATGATTTATTTATCACTTTAGGGGGATGATGGGAATATAATTAAATAAATAATGGTTTATTTAATTATTTGTGGATGATTTAGTCAAATTTAACTAAGATTATTATTTAAAAAATGATTTAAATAACTTATTCTTAGGAAATAATTAAATAAATAAGGATTTATTTAATTAGTTTCCTTATTTTCGGTTAAATATGACCAAACAAGTTATTTTATATGGTGACAGTAATTTTACATAGGGTAAAATTGGTCTTACATGGTGTACTTGGGTTCATCTAATAATAATAGGTTAGATGACCAAAAAATTGGTGTAACATTCTTAATCCTACAGCAACTAAAGCTCAAGATTTGGTGGCCTGGACGAAGAACGTTGCAAAAGCAAGAAGGATTCTATTGGAAGGTGTTCGATATCATATTGTCTTGAACCTCCATGGAAAGAAAACTCCATATGCTATGTGGAAGGCATAAACAAATTTTTTTCAGAATAATAGTTACCACAAGAATATGGAATTGAAGGACAAGCTCAAGAAAATCAAGATGGAGAAGGTTGACACAATACCAAAGTACTTGACCAAGTTCACCCAATGTCGATATGAGCTTGGAAGTGTTGGTATTATAGTTTTCGAGGATGATATGGTGAGCCTGGAACTTCTAGGCCTTCCCAAGAGTTGGCACAACTACCAAGATTCAGTAAATAGGAGAGATAATCTACTAGAGTGGGAGCGATTATGGTCCGACTTGGTGCAAGAAGAGATTCGACATAACACCAGAGATGGATCGTCATCAAAGAATGATGATGAGGAGAATTGTGCCTTTGCTGGAAAGGAAAATAAAGGGAAAGGGAATTCATCCCATTCCAAATCAGATTCTTGTCAGGTAGGAAAGAAGAAGGACTTGTCGAAGATTAAATGTTTTCATTGTCACGATTTGGGACATTATGCCACGAAGTATCCACACAAGAAGGTCAGAAAGAATCCCTCTAGAGGAGAAGTAGGTGAATGTCTTGCTTCACAATTCGAGTTGGATTTAATCCTGATTGCATGCATGGTTTCATCGATGATGGGTTCTGTGTGGTACCTAGATAGTGGAGTCTCTTTTCATATGACTAGAAACAAAGAGTTCTTTAGCGACTTGGAGGAGAAGGACCTCTAGGTTCATATCAAGATGGGAGGTGATGGGAGGTATAGCACGACTAGAATCAGTACTATCACCTTTCAGAGGGAGTATGGTTCTCCTCTCACATTAAAAATGTCATGTATGTTCCTGGTTTGAAGAAGAGTTTAGTTTTAGTTGCTATGTTGGAAGACCGTGGCTAAGATCTCATATTTAGCAAAGGAAATGCGTTCCTTCGTCACATCACCATGGTATAAGTGAAGAATATCGGGGTTCAGGTAAAGATCCTCTACAAATTTTATGGAAGACTTTGTTGCCTCAAGAACAAAAGCAGAGAAGGTGCAGAGCCAAGACATTGGTTAGTTATGGCATAGAAGATTGGGCCATCTACACCATGGAGCTTTGAAGATCATGTAGCAGGTTTCTATAGGACTTCCCATGGGTGCACTTGAGAAACGTGATACATGCAATGGGTGTACATTGTAGAAGTACACTAAAGCCACCTTTCATGATAAGGATATGTTGAGATTCAACAAGATGATGAGCTTAGTGAAAATTAAGCACCTTCACTAAGTGGGGCCCGAAGGATATTTTTAGGTGTATGTCTATTTTTAAACATGGTGAGCATATTCTATAAGTTTCAGGATGCTATTCGTAGATGGTTGATCAAGTTGGAAAAATAGATGAAATTCTATTTTTAGAATATTGGGCAAAGTCTATTTATAGATCGTCAATCTAAAAATAGGTGCATGTCTATTATTATTAGCCCTTAATAATAATCCGACAATAAACATCAACTTATTCTCTTGGAGCAATTTATTTTAGTGAACATGTTATCACCCAAAATTTTTCATAACATCATTGTGTCAAGTCTGTTTTTTATCATGGTTCAAAATTAGGTTTAGAAGTCAATTTAGGATTTGATCAAGGGTAGGTTAGATTTTCATAAGTTCAAATAAAGTCTTTTTAAAGTTCCATTCATTGTCAAATATCCATAATTTCCATTTATGAGTCATTTCATAAAGTTTCGGGTCAAAAATGTGCAATTAGCCAAGAATCCTCATTTTCATAGCGCCACTAGTTCAAAAAAGTTGATTTGTGCTATGAAAGCGGTAATAGTTTCGTAGTGCAAACAGGGAAAAATACATTGCCGGCGCTACGAAAGCGCAGTTTCTAAAATGTCTTTTCATTTGAGCTAAAATATGTCAGAATTCATTGGGAAGTGATAGGATAGTGGTATGATGAGTCAGTTAGTGATGAGATTCAATGTAATTACCTATCTTGCAGTCATCATTGTCATGATATGGTATGAATGAGGCATCATTCAGTTATGAGATGACATTTTAAATTCAAAATCTTGCCTAATTGGTCATTCTCGTTTCCTTTGCCTCCATTCGAATGTCTGAGCTCTGAAGTGTCAAGCCAAATCTATGGTTGTTCCATACAAAGGTTTTCTACATCCTAATCAAGCGAGGCTGTTTAAATTTATCAAGCGAGGTTGAAATGTTTTTCTGAGAAGCATGGTAGAGGAAAAGAAAGTCCACAGAGGGGGACACTGCTTAAGATATGAGCTTGAGGATATGAAGGCCATAATTGAAGACCCAACAGTTATGGAAGTGTTCAAAAGACTTAAAGATCAAGTGGAGGACTTGGAGTAGTAGCTGAAATTGATTCAGGATGAGTTAAAGAGAAAAGGTGTTAAAATGACAATCATTGAAGAGTCAAAAACTAAATCAAGTGAAAATGAAGAAGGGACCTCATGAAGGCTAGAATGATTGTGTTTTTCACTTGATATGTTTTTTAAATGATGGAATCAGGTTGATTTTGAAGTTTTTGGCACATTTTCAATTTTCATTTTGAAAAATTTTGGACAAAACTACCCACTCAGCAGTTTCGTAGCGCATCTAGTGTAAAAAAGGTAGAAAGCGCTACGAAACTGCTGAAAGTTATAAAGCAAAAACTCTGTTTTTTGGTTTTGAGCAGTCAACTTACAAGGAGGTTTCTGAGCAACTGAAAATGACTTTTGGAAAACTGAAAGAGGTTTTCCTTCATAACATACCTAAATAAAAACACCTCTCTTATTTCCTTCACATTCATTAGGAGGTAGGTGAAATTGATAAATTAACATGCACTACGAAATGGTTGTTACAAAACTATCCTGTACATGATTGTTTAGCAGTCAACTTCCAGTTTAGTTTCTGGCCAAATGGAAACGTCTTTTAGAATTATGAAGGAGGTTTGTCTTCATCACAGCCCCAGATACAAAAACCTCTCTCAAGTTGCTCATAGGTGTTATCAGTTTGGAGATACAATGATTTCATTGAAGCCCTATTTTTAGAAACAAAGTTTCCCTGTTTTACACATGTTTTTCAAAGGCAGTTTCTGGACAACAGGAGATGTGTTTCAAAAACCCAAGAGAGGTTTGTATTCAAGAAATAATGAAATAAGAAAACCTCCTTCATTTTCTCAAACTACATATATTAGGAGATATAGGTTTTGTTCAAGACCTACTTTTCAGGAAAAAAACAAAAAAGCGCTACAAAACTGCTGCAGCAGCTTTTTTCACTCTTTCTCATAAATTTTTGAAGGTAAAAAGTCTGAATTATGACCTAAAATTGCTAGGGAGGATGTATTTAATGATAATGAAGATAATCCTGGAGGAAAAAAATAAAAATTTTGAAGGAAAAAAGGTAAAAGAACAGCGCTACGAAATTGTGTTGTTTTCGTAGGACAGGTATATTTTAGCCCATTTGAACAGTTTGATGATGGTTTTGAACAGCTGGAGCTTAGGGAGGATTTTGCACATGTTTTACTTCAATTTATAACAGAAAAATATCTCAAAATGATGAGTTCATGATGGTCAAAGTGTCTCAAGAGTGCAAAGGACCCCATGCCTAGAAAACAGGGGACTGTTTCTCACTTTAATGTAGATCAGCATTATGGTCATAAAGATTTGAAGCCTATCATCTGAATTTGACCATATGTGAGTACACTAGGAAAATGATGTAATTTAGTTTAGATAAGGTTGTTATGAATAGAGATAAGGAGTTTGAATCCTATTTGTAATAGGATTTTTTATTAGATTAGATGTTTTTTTGTAATAAATACCATGTCATATGGTTAGGCAAGGTGTTAAGAGTTAAGATTTCGATGTATCTAGCTCAGGATAAGGTTATATCATGTTGTAAATGGTCTATAAAGATCAAGAGGTCGAATATGCTAAGGGTTGGACATTTTTAGCAAAAGACTGTGTTTATTGTAAGTGACTCGTTTTCAGCTAAATACAGAGATTTCTACTTAGCCAACTTGAGATTCGTAAAGAGTTCTAGTGTGTTCTTGTTCTAATTGCAACTTTTACTATCCTATTGCAGTGGTGTTTGTTTATGTTACTCAGAATTCATCTTTGATGCTCTAACTTCCTATATAGACAAACTGACTGCGTTTTTTACAGTTTCACATGTGTATCTCCTATCTAAAACTCTGATATGCCTCAACTTCCATGATAAGTAGATTGATTGGTTTTACTGAAACTATTTTGACTCCATAAGCCCAATGTGTACTTGCTAATGTGATTTTCAACCTAATTTTAACATTTATCTGATTATTACCCCACATAGAGTTAGTCATCTATATTCCTATCAAAAATAATTAACCCTTGAGAGAGCCCTCTCAGGTTGAGGAGGCTAAGCCTCAATCAAAATATTGGTTTGAAATAGTTACATGAGATTGATTTGATTAGCAACCTATCAGGTCTAATTTTGTGATAACAGAAAAAATTTGGAAAATTAGTGGGTTGAAGGAATTACGCAATTCCTAGGGTTATTGGTGGCTCATGCATGGAGGACTCTGTTAGAACTGAAGCGGAAAAGTTATGAAGATTATACTTTCCTGAGATTTTGAATCTGAACTTCTGAAGGTCGCAGGAGCTCAGGAAGTTTTTCAAGGCTGCAACTACCTTGGCGACTCCATTTTTGAAGAATTCAAAATTCATAGATTCATGGTGATTCTACTGGACATATGAAGAGCTCAAATGTTGCCATTCTTGTTTCAAGGTATGCATGTATAGATTTTTCAGGAATTCATGGTTTCCCAAATTATTTCCCAGGGATGCATATTTTTTAAGGAATGGTCCAAAATTCAATGGAGAATATTTGAGTTTGAATTTGAAGGATATATCAGATTTCTTTGACTTTACTAAGCTTTTTAGAGTCAAACATGAATATTTTTGCATAATATTGTTCTATGATTCATTTCAAGGAAGATGTAAACAGTGGATTGAGAGCTTTCCTGTCAGATCTATTAAGTCATTTGCATATTTTTGGCTTATGTTTTTAGAAGAATGGATAGACAGAACAGAGTTGGTGGTAGACTCTCCTTCAATTCAAGTTTTAAGAAATGGAATGATGATCATATTAAAGAGGAAGTAGATGAAATTTTTCTTTGTCCTTGTCTTATTATCTAAAATCATTTGAATGCAAGTCAAAAGATAAGATTCAATTTTTGGATGAAGTTGCTACGAACATTGAGAAAGAAATTGAAGTTTTACAAGGTCAAATTCAATCATATAGTCTTCATGATCATGATCATTATTTTCAAAATCTTTCCATGACAGAACAGAAAGAGAGGGTGTTGCTTTCTTTCTCTTTTGAGATTGAGGAAGAATACCTTGTTCTTGAAAATTAGTTTGATAGCACACAACTGAAACCTTGTGTGGCTGAGAAAAGCATACATGAGTTGTCCAAAGCTGCAGAATGTCTTGTGAATTATCAAACAGATTATGTCTTCTATGATCCTATAGCTGACTTCATGGAAGAGTTCTACAATCTAGATTTACAGTTATGTTTTCATTATAAATATTAGATACATCTTATGTTGACTTGGTCATTTCAGTATCATGTTGACTTTTGGTTCAAGCGCAATCAATAGTCTCAAGTGTCAGATCAGATCAATGACTGGCTTCATTGGAAGTTTCATGTTGCTTGAGTTAAAAATGGAGATTACAGTTGTTAGGGTAGGTAGGAGTGTGTGAATAAGCTCAAAGTTGACTATGCATCTTTTCAGTAGGTACAAAGTTTGTTTTTCAGCAGTAATCATCAAGCTTGAGCCCGAGGAGAAGGCCATAAGAGCTTGGCGAAGTTTTCATAAATTTCAGAATTTTTATTTCCAAGAAGATGGATGGCATTGGAACTACAGGTTCTTAGTGTACCACAAGGGCACACTATCCCAAGTGGAGCCACCGTTATCACCCAAAATTTTTCAAAAAATCATTGTGTCAAGTTTGTTTTTTATCATGGTTCAAAATTAGGTTTATAAGTCAATTTAGGATTTGATCAAGGGTAGGTTAGATTTTCATAAGTTCAAATAAAGTCTTTTTTAAGGTCCATTCATTGTCAAATATCCATAATTTCCATTTTTGAGTCATTTCATAAAGTTTCGGGTCAAAACTGTGTAATTAGCCAAGAATCCTTGTTTTCGTAGTGCCACTAATTCAAAAAAGTTGATTTGCACTATGAAAGCACTAATAGTTTTGTAGCGCAAACAGGGAAAAATACACTACCGGTGCTACGAAAGCGCGGTTTCTAAAATGTCTTCTCATTTGAGCTGAAATATGTCAAAATCCATTGGGAAGTGATAGGTTAGTGGTATGATGAGTCAGTTAGTGATGAGATTCAATGTACTTACCCATCTTGCAGTCATCATTGTCATGATAGGGTATGAATGAGGCATCTTTCAGTTATGAGATGACATTTGAAATTCAAAATTTTTCCTAATTGGTCATTCTCGTTTCCTTTGCCTCCATTCGAAGTCTGAGCTCTGAAGTGTCAAGCCAAATTTGTGGTTGTTCCATACAAAGGTTTTCTACATCCTAATCAAGCGAGGCTATTGTTTCATATATTCAAGAGAGGTTGTTTAAATTTATCAAGCGAGGCTGACAGATTTTTCTGAGAAGCATGGCAGAGGAAAATAAAGTCCACAAAGGGGGACACTGCTTAAGATATGAGCCTAAGGATATGAAGGCCATAATTGAAGACCCAACAGTTATGGAAGTGTTCAGAAGACTTAAAGATCAAGTGGAGGACTTGGAGCAGCAGCTGAAATTGATTTAAGATGAGTTAATGAATAAAGGTGTTAAAATGACAATCATTGAAGAGTCAAAAGCTAAATCAAGTGAAAATGAAGAAGGGACCTCATGAAGGCTGGAATGATTGTGTTTTTTCACTTGATATATTTTTTAAATGATGGAATCAGGTTGATTTTGAAGTTTTTGGCACATTTACAATTTTCATTTTGGAAAATTTTGGACAAAACTGCCCACTCTGTAGTTTTGTAGCGCATCCAGTGTAAAAAAGGGAGAAAGCACTACGAAACTACTAAAAGTTATAAAGCAAAAACTTTATTTTCTGGTTTTGAGCAGTCAACTTCCAAGGAGGTTTCTGTGCAACTGAAAACGAATTTGGAAAAATGGAAAGATTTTATTCTTCCTAACAGAACTAACTACAAAAAACTCTCTCAGTTTCTTCAAATTCATTAGGAGGTGGGAGAAATTGATAAATTAAAATGCGCTACGAAACTGCTGTTACAAAATTGTCCTGTACATGACTGTTTAGCAGTCAACTTGAAGTTCAGTTTCTGGCCAAATGAAAAAGTATTTTGGAATTATGAAAGAGGTTTGTCTTCATCACAACCCCAGCTACAAAAATTTCTCTCAATTTTCTCATAGGTGTTATCAGTTGGGAGACACAAGGATTTCATTGAAGCCCTATTTTCAAAAACAAAGTTTCCCTGTTTTACACATGTTTTTCAAAGTTAGTTTCTGGACAGCAGGAGATGTGTTTCAAAAAACCAAGAGAGGTTTTTATTCAAGACATAATTGCCTACAAAAAAATCCTTCAGTTTCTTAAACTACTTCATATATTAGGATATATAGGCTCTGTTCCAGGACCTATTTTTCAGGAAAAAACAAAAAAGCGCTACAAAACTGCTGTAACAACTTTTTCACTATTTCTCATAAACTTTTGAAGGGAAAAAGTATGAATTATGACCTGAAATTGCTAGGGAGGATGTATTAAATGATAATGAAGATAATCCTGGAGGAAAGAAATCAAAATTTTGAAGGAAAAAAGGTAAAAGAACAACGCTACGAAATTGTGTTGTTTTCATAACGCAGGTATATTTCAGCCCATTTGAACAGTTTGATAATGGTTTTGAATAGCTGGAGCTTAGGGAGGATTTTGGACAGGTGTTACTTCAATTTATAACAGCAAAATATCTCAAAATGATGAGTTCATGATGGTCAGAGTGTCTCAAGAGTGCAAAGGACCCTATGCATAGAAAACAGGAGACTATTTCCTACTTTAATGGAGATCAACATTATGGTCATAAAGATTTGAAGCCTATCATATGAATTCGACCATATGTGAATACACTTGGAAAATGATGTAATTTAGTTTATATAAGGTTGTTATGAATAGAGATAAGGAGTTTGAATCCTATTTGTAATAGGACTGTTTATTAGATTAGCTGTCTTTTTGCAATAAATACCATGTCATATGGTTAGGCAAGGTGTTAAGAGTCAAGAATTCAATGTATCTAGCTCAGGATAAGGTTATCTTATGTTGTGAATGGTCTATAAAAGATCAAGAGGTCGAATATGCTAAGGGTTGGACATTTTTAGCAAAAGACTGTGTTTATTGTAAGTGACTGGTTTTTAGCTAAATATAGAGATTTCTACTTAGCCAAATTGAGATTCATAAAGAGTTCTAGTGTGTTCTTGTTCTAATTGCATATTTTACTATCCTATTGTAGTGGTGTTTGTTTATGTTACTCATAATTCATCTCTGACGCTCTGGCTTCCTATATAGACAAACTGACTGCATTTTTTATAGTTTCACATGTGTATCTCTTGACTAAAACTCTGATATGCCTCAACTTCCATGCTAAGTAAATTGATTGGTTTTACTGAAACTATTTTGACTCCATAAGCCTAATGCGTACTTGATGATGTGATTTTCAACCTACTTTTATCGTTTATCTTATTATTACCCCACATAGAGTTAGCCATCTATATTCCTATCAAAAATCATTAACCCTTGAGAGACCCCTCTTAGGTTGAGGAGGCTAAGCCTTAATCAAAAGATTGGTTTGAAATTTTTACATGAGATTGATTTGATTAGCAGCCTATCAGGTCTAATTTTGTGATAACATAACAGATTTGGAAAATTATTGGGTTGAAGGAATTACGCAATTCCTAGGGTTATTGGTGGCTCATGCATGGAGGACTCTGTTAGAACTTAAGTGGAAAAGTTATGAAAAAGTTGGAAGAGTAGTTACGGGAGTTGTTCTTCAGTTTAACTCAGTTAAGTGAGTTAAACTCAGTTGAGCTAGTTGTATCTAGTCTAATTTAAAGATACACTAGTGAGATTTAAGTGAATTAATTAGTTAATTAATTCACAACTAATAACTCACTAACAGCTAAACAAATACATCAGTTAACTACATTCCATGTCAGTTCCAGTGAAGACCCAATGGAGAGATAGGTGAACGGGTGAGATGGACTATCCATTGTGACTATAGTGATGCATTCAATGCATCTGACAAACATTAGAGTTGCCAATGAGGATTGCGCAGTCAAGGCAAGGCCAATTTGAATTCATTCAGGGGTATTCTTTAGCAGGGATTGCTTAGTGGAGGTAGGTTGTCAAGAGGCAAGAAATTGGTGCATAGATATGCAAATTTCTGCATGACAGTGTGTAATGATTCTATATTGTACTGATAGCTTGATGTACTAAGCTTTGTATGAGATTATTACATGATTCCATTGATATACATAATATATGATACTTGGGGTTTTTAGCTTTAAGCTTTCCCATTAAACAACTGTGTTATGTGCGATTGAATTTATTCACATGTGTTTGCAATTGAGTTTTAAATTTCCGCAAGTTTAATAGTGGAAGGATTCTATATTTAGCAAGAAGATAAATATTGTTAGATCATGAGGATCTGGTAATACATCAGTATTAATAAATTTCTACATGGTATTGGAGCTGTATTGATCACTGGATATTGCAATTGTTATTAATTGTTGAGTTTTGTGCTGGTGGAAAATTCGAATTTGCTGCAGAAATTTCTTGGTGCGATAGTTGAGTATTCATTGAAATGTCTTTCAATGGGTTGCGATTGGAGTATTTCCTTGAGGGAAAATCGAATTACATAGCCTGGAAGGATAGGATGGAGGTGGTTCTTGAAGATAATGGATTGAAGGAGTTCATCGATAGCGATGTTCCTAAGCCTACTTCTAGCGATGCTGCATTACTTGACGCATGGCAAAAGAAGGTAGAAAAGACAAGAATAATTCTGTTGGAAGGTGTGAAAGACCATATTGTGTCAAGCCTTCATGTTAAAGCCACTCCATTTTAAATGTGGAAGGCTTTGACAGATATTTTCCAAAGTAGCAGCGACCATAGGAAGTTGGCGCTGAAAGATAAGCTCAGAAAAATAAAAATGGAGAAGGGCGACAAAATTCCAAAATATCTCACAAAGTTTGTCTAATGCAGGGATGAACTAGGAAGTGTGGGAATTATTGTTTCAGATGATGACTTGGTGAGCTTGGCTCTCCTTGGGTTACCGAAGAGTTGGCACATTTATCAGGACTCTGTCAACGGACGAGAGAAACTACTAGATTGGGAGTGACTTTGGTCGGATCTTGTGCAGGAGGAGATAAGGCGAAGTACGAGGGATGGCTCTTCATCGAAGAATGATGATGAAAAGAATTGTGCTTTGGCTGCCAAAGCAAGGAAAGGGAAGGGGAAGAAATTCCACTCAAAATATGAGGCTAAAGGCAAGAAGCTGGATTTGTCCAAAGTGAAGTGTTTTCATTGTCACGAACATGGGCATCTCGCCACTAACTTCCCACAGAAAAAGAAGAACAAGAAGGCTGCTAGAGCTGTAGCTGGAGAGGCCTTAGCCTCACCATTTAAACTTGATTTCTCTTTGATCACATGCTTGGTTTCAAGTGCAATGGGATCGGTGTGGTATCTTGATAGTGGTGTGTCTTTCCATATGACAGGAGACAAGGAGTTGTTTAGTGACTTGGAGGAGAAGGATCTCCAAATGCATATAGAGATGGGCGACAATGGTAGATACAATGCGATTGGAATTGGTACCATTACCTTTGAGAGGGATTCAGGTAAACCATTTATGTTGAAATATGTTATGCATGTTCCAGGTCCGAAGAAGAACTTGGTCTCGGTCACAATGTTGGAGACAGAGGTTATGACGTTGTTTTCAGCAATGGAAAAGCTTTCCTGCGACAATAAACAATGGGTTAAACCAAGAGGATAGGGATTTGAGTTAATAATATCTACAAGCTAGAGGTAGATGGTTGTGCTGCAATGATGGGAAAAGCAAAAGAAGTGGTGACCCGGTATGAGGGTGAATTATGGGACAGGAGATTGGGCCATCTTCACCATGGTGCCTTGAAGATTTTGCAGCAAATTTCTACTGGACTTCCCAAGGGTACTCTTGCACAGTCAAATCAGTGCAAGGGATGTACTATGGGTAATTTTGTGAAGACCACCTTTCATGAGAAGGAGAACCGTGCTTCGGTGATCCTAGAGAGAATTCACACAAACGTGTGTGGACCTTTCTCGGTTGCTTCAAAAACAAAACACATGTATTATATTATATTTGTTGATGACTATTCTTGTAGATGCTGGATCTTCTTCATGTAGAAGAAGAGAGAAACATTCTCAAAGTTATGTGAGTTTAAAGCATTGGTGGAGAAGGAGTCGGGGAAGCAAGTGAAGGCTTTGCAGAGCGATAATGGTGGTGAATATATCTCGAACGAATTCAAAGAATTTTGTAGCAAAGAAGGAATTCGAAGAGAACTCATAGCGCCTCATAACCCACAACAGAATGGGGTTGCAGAGAGGAAGAACAGAATGATCGTGGGTGCTGCACGAGCTATGCTGCATGACCAGGGCCTACCGATGCACTTGTGGGTGAAAGCATGCAACACTACAGTTTATGTGCAAAACCATTGTCCTCATAGAGTACTTGGCATGAGTACACCTGAAGAAGCTTTTACTGGTAAGAAGCCTAATTTTTCTCATTTGAAGATTTTTGGCTCATCTATTTACATTCATGTGACAAAGGAAACCAGGAAGAAGCTAGAGCCAACTGTATAAGTTTGGATATTTGTGGGGTACAAAAAAACACCGCATAATTATCGTGTGTATTTACCAAATAGTCGAATGACTATGGTGCGACGGGATATAAAATTCAATGAGGTGAAAGCCATAAATTTATTGCTTGAGAGGGAGCTACACTTGCATGCAGAGGAGGAACTTCTTGTTCCCAAAGATGAGCCTCTAGATGTGGATCAACCACAGGAGGAGGATCATGGAGTGGAGGAGTCCACTCATGCAAAACCAAACGTCAGAACTGGCAGAAAGCGTACCACAGAAGTTGAGAGACTGAAGCTTGATGCGGCACATAATGTAAGAGTCCCTACATCATAGTGCAGACAAAGACAATCACCCAAATGATTTATTGGATACATGGCTCTTATGAGCAAGTGTATCGTGATAGAGCCATCTTCTTTTGAAGAAGCAATGCAAGAGCCCACATGGGTAGATGCCATGGTGGAAGAGTATGACTTCATTGTCAGAAACAATGCTTGGGAGATTGTTCCAAGGCCGGTGGGTAAATCAGTTTTAGGATCAAGATGGATCTACAAGGTAAAGCAAGCTTCTGATGGGAGCGTTGAGAAGTATAAGGAAAGATTTGTTGCCCGGGGCTTCTCACAGATCGAGGGGATTGATTATGAAGAAACCTTTGCAACTGTCGCACTGTATTATTCCATAAGGACCATCCTTGCTCTCTCAGTGTAGATGGGTTGGCACATTCATCAGATGGATGTGAAGACTGCGTTCCTTAATGGGATCATTGAGGAAGAGGTGTACATTGAGCATCCTGAAGGATTTGAGATCTTCAACAATGAGTCACATGTGTGCAAACTTAAAAGAGCATCATGTGGGATGAAGCAAGCACCACGTTCTTGGTACACACAGATTGACAACTATTTCATTGGACTTGGCTTCACTAAGAGTGAGGCGGATGCAAACCTGTACCAAATTGTAGTGGAGAGTAAGCTTTTAATCATTTTTCTTTATGTTGATGATTTAATACTAACGGGTGATGAGTAGTTGATACACTCATGCAAGGCAGATCTTGCAAAGGAGTTTGAGATGAAGGATTTGGGCCTCCTTCATTATTTCCTTGGATTGGAAATATGGCAGCGAGAAGGTGAACTGTTTGTGTCTCAAGGCAAGTATGCTCGGGAGATACTTGGTAAGTTTCACATGGAGGGCTGCAAGCCCATGGATACTCCTCTTCCAAGGAATTGGAGGAAAGATGATGCTACATCGGCAGAGGTAGTGGATGCCATTATTTATTGACAGTTAGTGGGTTCGCTCATGTATTTAGTTAATACAAGACCGGACATATGCTATGCATTGAACCAACTTTCTCAAGCAATGGTTAAGCCTACCAAGCTCTTTTGAAAGGCAGGCAAGCATCCCTTGAGGTATATTAGGGGCACATATGAGTATGGATTATGGTACAGACAGATGGATGAGGTGAAGTTGCATGGCTTCACGGATGCAGATTGGGCATGCAGCCCAACGGACAGAAAGAGCACATCAGGAGGGGTTTTCAGTATTAGATCTACATCAGTTTCTTGGTACAACAAGAAACAAAGATCCGTGGCACTCAATTCAACAGAAGCATAATACATGGCAACAAGTAAATCTACATGTAAGGCTATCTGGATGAGGAAGATCCTGGTCGGTTTGTTTGGTTCACATTTAGATCCTATAGTGATACATTGTGATAATCAGAGTTGCATTAAACTCTCAATTAATCCCGTGTTTCATGATAGATCTAAACATATTGATATTTGGTGTCATCATATCATATATTGTGTGCAGTGGAAGATCATGTTGCTTCAGTACATTCCTACGGAAGATCAGGATGCAGATATTCTAACGAAGGCGCTCGACAAGATAAAATTTGAATACAATAAAGGTAGGATCGAGGTGAAGGATAATCCCTATCTTGTTGAGAGGGAGTGTTGAGATTCAACAAGATGATGAGCTTAGTGAAAAGTAAGCACCTTCACTCAGCGGGGCCCGTAGGCTATTTTTAGGTGTATGTCTATTTTAGACATGGTAAGCATATTCTATAAGTTGCAAGATGCTATTTGTAGATGGTTGATCAAGTTGGAAAAATATACGAAATTCTATTTTTAGAATATTTGGCGAAGTCTATTTATAGATTGTTAATATAAAAATAGGCGCATGTCGATTATTATTAGCCCTTAATAATAATCCAACAATAAACATCAACGTATTCTCCCGGAGCAATTTATTTTAGTGAACAAATTTGGAAAATCAGTGGGCCGAAGGAATTGTGCAATTCCTAGGGTTATTGGTGGCTCATGCATGGAGGACTCAGTTAGAACTAAAGTGGAAAAGTTATGACAAAGTTGGAAGAGTAGTTACGAGAGTTGTTATTCAGTTTAACTCAGTTAAGTGAGTTAAACTCAGTTGAGCTAGTTGTATCTAGTCTAACTAAAAGATACACTAGTGAGAGTTAAGTGAATTAATTAGTTAATTAATTCACAACTAATAACTCACTAACCACTAAAAAAATACAGCAGTTAACTACAGTGCATGTCAGTTCCAGTGAAGACCCAGTGGAGAGATAGGTGACAGGGTGAGATGGACTATCTGTTGTGACTATAGTGATGCATTCAATGCATCTGACACACATTGGAGTTTCCAAAGAGGATTGCGTAGTCAAGGCAAGGCCAATTCGAATTCATTCAGGGGTCTTCTTCAGTAGGGATTGCACAGTGGAGGTAGGCTGTCAGGAGGTGAGAAATTGGTTCATAGATATGCAAATTTCTGCATGACAGTGTTTAAGGATTCTATATTGTATTGAGAGCTTGATGTACTAAGCTTTGTATGAGATTATTACATGATTCCATTGATATACATAATATATGATATTTGGGGTTTTTAGCTTTAATTTTTCCCGTTAAACAACTATGTTATGTGCAACTGAATTTATTCACATGTGTTTGCAATTGAGTTTTAAATTTCTGCAAGTTTAACAATGGAAGGATTATTTATTTAGAAAGAAGATAAATATTGTTAGATCAGGAGGATCCAATAATACATCAGTTTTAATAAATTTCTACACCATGGAGTTTTGAAGATCATGTAGTAGGTCTATATAGTACTTCCCAAGGGTGCACTTGAGAAACATGATACATGCAATGGGTGTACATTTTGGAAGTACACCAAAGCCACCTTTCATGATAAGGATAGTCAAGCAAAAGAGATCCTTGAAAGAGTTCACTCAGATTTGTGTGGACCGTTCTCAATAGCCTCCATGACCAAGCACAAGTATTATGTGATTTTTGTAGATGATTTATCACGTAAGTATTGGATATTATTCATGAAAAAAAATATCAGGCATTCTCAAAATAAATTTGTGAGTTAAAAGCACTTGTTGAGAAATACACGAGCAGGAAAGTGAAGGCTCTCAGGAGCGAAAACAGTGGAGAATGTGTCAAATGAATTCAATAACTTATGTGCATCAGAAGGCATTCGATGAGAATTTATAGCACCTCATAACCCACAACAGAATGGGGTTGCAAAAATAAAGAACAACACTATTGTGGGAGTTGCATGAGCGATGTTGCATGATCAGAGCCTACCATTGCACTTGCGGGTTGAAGCATGCAACACAACAGTATATGTATAGAAACAAATTCCTCGTTGGATTCTCAAGATGAGTACACCAGAGGAAGAATTTTAAGGTAAGAATATATATGTGGCTCACTTTAGGATTTTTGGTTCATCGTTTCATTTTCATGTAACCAAAGATGCATGGAAAAATCTAGAACCAACAACAGAGTTGGGCATATTTATGGGGTACACTAATATGCCTCACAAATATCGGGTGAACATGTCATCTCATAGGATAATAGTGGTTCGTAGATATGTGAAATTTGATGAAGAGAAGGCCATGAGAACTTCTCTTGAGAGTGAGATTTAGTTGCATGCAGTTGAGGAGCTTTTAGCTCCAAAAGAAGAACTTCAAGATGTGGAGCAGCCACAAGCAAAGGAGCAAATCCTATGGAAGCACCCACTCATGCAGATACATCTAGAGATGGAAATAAGTGCACTGGAGAGGCTGACAGGTTTGTGCATGATGCTAGAGAGAATGTGGGAGCACCCACATCACAGTGTGGGAAAAGAAGGTCCCCAGATTGATACACTAGCTACATGGCTCTTATCAGTGAGAGTGTAGAGACTGAGCCATCCTCATTCGAAGAAGAAATGCAGCAACCAATATGGATTGATTCCATGGTATACGAGTACGATTCCATTATCATAAACAGTGCATGGGAAGTCATCCCAAGACCAGAGGACAAGTCATTTGTAGGATCCATATGGATCTACAATGTGAAGGAAGCAGAAGATGGGAGTGTCGAGAAACACAAGGCTAAAATTGTGGCCAAGGAGTTCTCTCAGGTGGAGGGAATTGATTACGAAGATACTTTTGCTCCAGTAGTAAGGTACTCTTCAATGAAATATATTCTATCACTTTTAACGCAGATGGGATGGAAGATACATTAGATGGATGTGAAGACAACGTTCCTTAATGGAGTGATTGAGGAAGAGGTGTACATAAAGCATCTGGAAGGATTTGAGACCTTCGATAAAGAGTCACATGTATGAAGACTCAAGTGATTGTTGTATGGACTAAAACAAGCACCTCGTGCTTGGTACACTAGGATCGACAACTATTTCACTGAGTTCGGCTTCACAAAAAGTGAAGCAGATGCGAACCTTTACCATATTGTGGTTGAAGGTAAATTATTGATTATAGTATTATATGTCGATAATTTAATTAGAATAGGTGATGAGAAGTTGATAAAATCTTGCAAAGATGATTTGGAAAGATAATTTGAGATGACACACATGGGGATCTAGCATTATTTCCTTGGTTTGGAAATTTGGCAAAGGGGTGGGAAATTGTTTGTCTCTCAGGGAAATTATGCCAACAAGATACTAAAGAATTTTCACATGGAGAGAAGCAAACCCATGGAGACTCCTCTAGCAGAGAATTGGAGGAAGGAAGATGCTACTTTAGGTGAAGTGGTGGAAGCTACGATTTACAGGCAGCTTGTGGGTTCACTTATGCACTTGGTGAACACGCGACCAGACATGTGTTATGCAATTAAACAGCTTAGTAAATCAATGTTTAATCTAAACAAGCTCTATTGGAATGCAGGAAAACATGTGTTGAGATAACTCAGAGGCAGCACTTAGTTTGGTTTTTAGTATAGGAGGACAGAGGGAGCATTTGGAGAATTTTGAGGTCTAAAATGGGCCCCCTAAAGGAAATGTACAAACACAATAAAATTTATAAGAACCAATAGGATTCAATATGATAATTTCAACCATGGGGGATGATTCACCATTTTTAAGTAAAACGGTAAAAAGATTAAAAAATAATAAAATAATAAAAACTACTTTTTTTTTAACTCGTATTTTCAACTTATCTCCCAAAGTTTTTACTCAAATTTCAAGTGGGAATACTCGTTGGATGAAAATTTTAATTCCTCATCCAAGGAGTACCCACGCTGCGTACTTTTGATGGACCCTGCTACACAAAAAATGAGAAATACATGAAAAAACGTGATTGCAATAACGTTTTTCATGTATTTCTCATTTTTCTTGTAGCAGGGTCTATCGAAAGTATGTAACATGGGTTCTCCTTGGATGAGGAATTAATTTTTTCATCCAATGAGTACTCTGCCTCAAAATTTGAGTAAAAACTTTGGGAGATAAGTTGAAATACAAGTTGAAAAAGTAGTTTTTTTTTCCCTCTAAAATTTGATGATGTAATCAAATCTTATTTTATTATTTCCACTACTATTTTATAATTTCCTTAGGAGGCCCATTTTAGACCTCAAAATTCCCCTAATGTGAATCTTGAAGGCTTCACATATGTATATTAGGCAGGGAGTCCATCTGACGGGAAGAGCACATCAGGGGGCATATTCAATATTGGGTCAGCAATAGTTTCTTGGTACATCAGGAAGCAAAGATCATTTTCACTCAGTTCAGCAGAAGCAAAGTACATCATTGCTAATCAAGTAGTTTATGAGGATATATGCATGAGGAAGATCCTTGTTGGGTTTTTTGGTCAATAGATAGATCCGACAATGATTTACTATGATAACCAGAGTTGCATCAAACTCTCATTCAATCCAATTTTTCATGATAGGTCCAAGCATATCAACATCTGGTACAACCATCTCAGGTATTGTGTGTAGAGGAAGATCATGATGATAGAGTACATTCTTACTTAGGAACAGGATGTAGACATTTTGACAAAGGCATTGTAAAGAGGAAATTTCGAGTTCCATAGAGCCAAGATCGAGGTATCTGATAATCCCTTTCTTGTTGAGAGGGAGTGCTGAAAATGGCACCAAGTAATATTCTAATTTAATTTTCCCTGGAATTAAATTAGAATAAAATCGTAATTCCACATCAGAAGACATCTTGTATGAGTTAACTAAGTTAGTATGAATTAGTTGGTTCAGTTAATTTGAGTTGAGGCTCTAACTTGAGTCATGTAGAGTGTATCCTACAAAATAGGAGCCCTAGTTGAGTTTATTTTGAGTTGTAATTTTTTAACTCAGTTTATCCGAGTTAAAATCATTTTAACTAGTTCTAACTAATGGAGGAACTAGTGAGAGGTCAAAGTGTGTAGCTTGAACTTGAAAAACATGCAGTGATCAATCAGATAACTAATAAATCAATCGTAAATAACTCATGCATGTCATATCAGAGAAAGACCCAATTGATATTGGATTTCAAGGGAAGTGTACTATTAGTTGTATAATCATTCAAATTGTATAGATGGTGCATGCAGTCAGAGGAAGGCCCTAGATGTATTGTGCAATTCATATTTGGAATTTCACTTATTAATAGGGGCTAAATACCGAAGGAAACGATAGAAGGAAACTACAGGGTATATGTTCAAATGTTGTCAGAATATCTATTGTAAACTTCGTGAAAGAATGGTCAAGTAGTAGATGGGGTTCTCATAAATATAGTAAATACAATTTTTGATGTTTCCACATGTGGTGCTTAGGGGTTTGTTTTGTTCTGGTTGATATGTTTGTACTTAGATGCATTTGGGTTACAATATGCTATGATATAGTGATATTTTGGTTATGGGTTTTGTTATGGACACCCTTCGAATTCAATCTATGGGTGATAGATATAGGTAAATAATTTTGCGGTGGCATAGATGGTTTCTTATGAGGGGGGATGGTCCATGGATAATATATTCACTGTCATCCATCATTTTCTTGGCTATTTCTTATCAAGATCTAGTCTCATTTATATGCACCATTTCATGTATATATTCTACTATTATTATAAAAAAAATTGTTATTTTTCTTGATTTGTATAATGAGGTGTCTATGATTTCTGGAGTTGGTACTCATTCGTCATGATGGGAAGTATTAATTCTTGATCTTGTTGGTCGAATCAGGTTATATCTCATGAGAATGTATGTCTACACTATCAATATTTCGACATCAACTTCCATATCCATAGTGCTATTTCCTGTTATTTTCTTTTTAACTGGGGCCATATTGCGATTTCACAGTGATAATTTTTTAAATCTCATGTGGTGTTGATTATTTAATGCACCATAAATACACAACAACTCGTCCAACAGATTGGTATTTTGGGTTGTACGATTATCTCTATATTCTGTGTGAGAATGTTTCAAATCAACTGTGATTAGTCCTTTCGTCAATGGGTCTTGTAAATACATTAAGAGTTCTCTGGAGTCTTTCAGGTGGCCTCTATTTTTTTGTTTCCGTGATGGTTTTTGTGTACAAATATATTCATGTCGCCACATTTATTTGGGTGGTGTGAATTTCGTCTGCCGGTGCATTATCTAAAGTGGAAACATATTGTTTTTTGATTGCTTGATCGGGTGGTGGATAATTCCTTATCTTATCCATATTCTTCTTTTCTGATTTTCATCATTAATGTGATGTTACATTTTAGGTTTTTACCTGGACATCCTTTATGTCGTTTCTTGCTATTTAGCTAGATTTTTCTCTGAAGGACTTTTATGAATGGTAACCACTCCATTTATGTTCCTTCATCATCATCTCCTTCTTGAAGGATGGGATGTGGGTATTGTTGATTGGTTTGTATCTCAGTGGATTTTTATTTTCACCTCGATATTTTTTGGTCTCGTGAATATCTCGAGTGGTTTCTTTTTCTATCTAGCACTTTTATCCATGGGGCAGTCTTGTTGTTTTTCCAAGCTAACCCTCATTGATTGTTATTTGGGGCCTGACGTGTAGGTTTCTTTATATATCCATGTAATTTTCTTAGGTTTCTAACATTTTTTCTTCGTTGTCAGTGGGTGATTTTAATTATTGTCAATTACATTGTTGGTGATAGTTCATCAACGTGATCAAAGGACAACTGGTGATGACATGCAAGAGTTTTCCTCACCTAATTTGGAGGATCATGATAGTGCTACTATTCAGGCATAATTTCTATATTTGGGGGTTTTGTGTGATTTACAGGTTTCTGGGGCTCAATTTGGCTTGGGTTTCCATGCACACGTATCTCTCCCTAACAGATGGCCTAGGGATAGGAATTATACAGGGGTTGTAATTATAGAGACATTAAAGTTGATGAACATGTCCAAAGGCTAACCTTTTATGTGGACATTTTCAAGGATAGGATCGCAGGTTTACAACAACATGTTTTGGTCGGCAAGTGGGATTTTTTTTGTAAGACTTCCCTTTCGATTAATTGAATAAGGAATTATAGATAAGAGAAGTTTTTGTACTGGTTTATTTAGTGGAAAACCATACTAGTAACATAAGTTTAGTATCTTATATTACATTGTCTTTGCCTAATTTTTGCATCAAATAGACAAAAAATCCTTCCAAAATCAATGTAGTGAAACATAAAGGAACAATAGAAGAAAAGAATTCACACATAAAGACACCAGGATTGATTAGAGACTAGGGAAAAACCCACTATGGGGAAAACCCTTTCAAATTATTCTTCTTATTATATTTTCATTAAATGATTAAATAAAAGAGAGTACACAGATCCATATCTTCATTCATACTACTATACAATAACATCAAATAAATAGCATTCATGAAATGATACAAGCAATGATAATACTCAAAACCCTAATTCACAACCCTGTAATCAAGTGTCACTATCTACGGTCAAATACCGAACCCTATAGTCAACAAGCGAAATATGTGATCAACTAAAAACCCAAACCCTATGTCCCAACCGCTCCAAAAGAGTGATGTGTTGAGATTCAACAATAAATTTTTGGCACCCATGATGTTAGTGAAAATTAATCACCTACACTAGGGTGGGGCCCACAGGCTATTTTTAGATGCATGTCTATTTTTATTATCCCTTAATTGAGATGGATATTAAACTGTAATCTATTCTCAATGTGGACTTGAAATAGTTAATTAAAGTGGAAAAATCAGTTAGCTATGTGAATTTCGAGTTATAGGTTGGTTGTGGGACATGCAGAGTAATTTTAGTTGTAACAAAGTGATTCTAGTTGTAATAGAGTTCAAAGTGCAGTGGTGCATGAGTTTGTGCAAGTAGTATATAGTTTAAATTAGTTAAGTGAGTTAAAATCAGTTGTGCTAGTTGTAACTGAAGATACACTAGTGAGAGATCTAGTGAATTAATTATTAATTAATTCACATGTAGTGATCTCACATGCAACTGAGGATTTACTAATATTAGCTGCATGCATGTCAGATCCAGTGGAGACCCAGTTGAGGTCTAGGTGAAAGGGAGGTTGACTATCAGTTGTGACATTATCCGTTTGCACACATGCAAGTAAACACACATTGGATGTGCCCATGATACTTGCGCAGTCAACAAAGGTAGGATTGCATTTAGTAGGGATTGCGCAGTGAAGGCAGGCTGTCTGGAGACAATAAATTGGCTAAGGGATTTGCCAATTTTTGTATGACAGTGTGAGACAATTAGCTGATGTACTAAGGGCTCTTGTGAGAAGAGTTGTGTATGAAATTGTTTCATGATCCATGATATAATATACAATAGAAGATAGTGGGTTTTTTAGCTGTAAGCTTTCCCTGAGAAATTATCTGTGTTGTATGTGATTGATCTTTCTTCATGTTCATGTGATTAGCGATTGTGTTTTTAATTCCGCAAAATATTTTTAGAAGCGATTCAGTATTTAACTTTAGTACATTGTTAGATCGGGTGAATCCAAGATATACATGCTTGTTGTATATTTTCTACATGGTATCAGAGCACAGGAAATTGTAGAAGTGAAGCAGGAGCTAAGTTTGTGATTGGATAGAATTCAAATTTGCAGAAATGATTTATTGGTGCTACAGCTAATTCAAGATTGAAATGGATTTCAATGGCTTGAGGTTAGATTATTCACTTGAGGGCAGTCGAACTACATTGATTGGAAGGACAAGATAGAGGCAGTACTCGAAGACAATGGCTTGAAGGAATTCATTGAAAAATATGTTCCTAAGCAAGATGTTGAAGATGTTGCCAATCTTGATGCATGGAAAAATAAAGTGGCAAAGGCAAGGAGGATCCTGTTGGAGGGAGTATGAGACCACATTGTCTCAAGCCTCCATGGGAAAGCCACACCATATGCTATGTGGAAGGCTTTGACGGATCTATTCCAAAGCAGCAACGACCATAGGAAATTGGCGCTCAAATATAAACTCAGGAAGATCAAGATGGAAAAGGGAGACGTCATTCTAAAGTATCTCACAAAGTTTGTCCTATGTTGGGATGAACTGGGGAGTGTTGGAATAACAGTTACTCATAATGATTTGGTGAGTTTGGCTCTCCTAGGACTTCCTAAGATTTGGCACAGTTATGAAGACTATGTCAATGGACAGGAAAAATTTCCGTATTGGGAACAACTATGGTCGGATCTGGTGCAGGAGGAGTTCAGGCGGAACACCAGAGATGGATCTTCATCAAAGCATGATGATGAAGAGGATTTTTCTTTGGCTACCAAGGTGAAGAAGGGGAAGGGGAATAAATTCCATTCTAAATTTGAGTCTAAAGGCAAGAAGCAGGACATGTCGAAGGTGAAGCGTTTTCACTGTCACGAACATGGGCATTTTGCTACTAACTATCCACAAAAGAAGAAGAAAAAGAAGGTTGTTGGATCTAAACCTGGTGAGGCCCTTGCCTCGCAATTTTAGTTTGAATTATCCTTGGTTGTATGCATGGTTTCAAGTGCATTGTGATCAGTGTGGTATTTGGATAGTGGCGCTTCCTTTCACATGAAGGGACATAAGGAAATTTTCAGTGACTTGGAGGAGAAAGATCTCCAGATGCATATTGAGATGGGTGATGAAGGACGGTATAGTGATACCAGGATTGGTACCATTAACTTTTAGAGGAGTCAGGTAAACAATTTCAATTAAAAGATGTGATGCATGTACCATGTTTGAAGAAAAATTTGGTCGCAGTCGCAATGTTGGAGGACAGAGGCTATGACATTGTTTTTAGTGATGAAAAAGCTATCCTGTGACATAAAAAAACGTGTCAAACACAAAGGATAGGGATTCAAGTTAAGAATCTCTACAAGCTGGAGGTAGATGGTTGTGCTGCCATGGTGGGCAAGGCGGAGAAAGTGGTGAGCCGCGATGAGGGCGAATTATGGCACATGCAATTGGGCCATCTTCATCATGGCTCCTTGAAAGTCATGTAACAAATATCTACTGGACTTCCAATGGGAACACTTGCTTAGTTAAATCAGTTCAAGGGTTGCACCATGGGTGTTGTCTAGGTAAATCCCCTCTGCGGAAAGAGGTGCTCCCTCTAGCCCTAGGGTGGGTCTAGCAACTACGGGAACATACTAACATCTACCTTCCTAGATTGTAAATGAAATACAGAGCAAGGAAGTTGACCTACCTTGTTCTGATGCTATGTTGTCGTATTTTGTCGAATATTTTTGATCTGTTGTTCTCCTCAAGTTCGATATACGATTTTTCCAACATTTGATTACCTGTACAAATGGTCAAGATATCACGACAAGCGTAAAACCACGACAAACATAGAACAATTACAATCTATCTAACTGATCAAGGAATGCTATAAATATCATTATAGATGTAAAAAAGAGTGGAAGATAAAAATTATATGCATTTTATTATGATAAAGACAAGGGGATTTTACAACCAAGCCTTGATGTTGAGGCTCTCCTTCGGCAGGTCCGTATCTAAGCATGTTTGCAACACCCTCATACACAAAGGTCCAAGATCTCACTATGTTCCCAACACAAAAAAATAATAACACTCTGCACTATTCTCCTGAAGCTATAATTGCTTCACCCTTCTATCATCACTCAGGCTGTAGAGCTGAAGGAGGTCTCCTTATATAAAAATGGAGGAGGAGATTATGGGCCCTCAAATGATGGGAAAAGAGATTATCCTTGGAAGTAGTTCCTATTTCTTGGGAACAAGAAGCCCAAAGGGGAATTCCTCAGCCATATCCTCAAAACAAACTTCCAGCTTGTCGCCTCGTGAAGCTTCTAGCCATGGAAGCTTTGCTTCTATTTAAAAAAATTTCCAAAAGAGGGTCGGCGCGGGCCAAAATTTAAGACAGAGCGCCGATCGGCGCGGGCCTCAATGTAAATATATGCTATCAGTGTGGGTTAGACACTGAGAGAAAGCGTCGACCTTGAAAACAATGTTTTTACAGGGATGTTTCATAAAATTTGTAAAGGGAGATGATTTGGCAGACAAAATGTGGTTCAGGGGTATGTATTCCATGCTTGGAAAGTACACAAGGGTCACTGTATGGGTCCTCCTGGATCAAGGAACGGGGAGTACAGGGACGGTGACAAATTTATCTGTAACAGATTCCCCCAAAAGTATGAAGTCTGAACATGAGTGAGGGGTGAAATGCTTTACAAGTACATGCAATGAACCAGACGCTGCTGTCGGGAGACCTGCAAATCAAGCATAGATACATATACATAACTAAAATATCTTATGAAAATACATGAATCCATGGTATAGGTGGAACTATCCATCAAGAAGAGGATCATGTGAATGTATCCTCGGCATGGATGCAGCCATCCGAATGAAGGGATCATATGAAATAGATCCACCACATGGGCACAACCATCCATACAGAGAGGATCAAAATGAGAGAACCCACGGTATGGTCGCAGCCATCCATCTAAAGAATCATGTATATAATCATGAATGACTCATCACTCCTCACAACCTGGACTTTTGTGATTGAAGCCCAGGGTCTTGCGCTCCAACACCACCCGATCAAAGTAAAAGTTCCAACATGTGAATAGACGTGTTGAAGTCGAACATGCTAGAAAATCACTTGATTACCGGTCAATGATGTGAACCGTTAATAATTGCGAGAGAAACCACCCATAATGTCAATGGCTCTCAAGGTAATACTAGTACAATCTACGAAATATGAATAGTGAGTTGAAGTCGAACACCCATGAAATCACCCAATCGAAGGCTGATGATGAGGACCTATTGTCGAATGCGAAGAACTTGCCATTAGGGCATGCAAGCTCTAAGGTACCAAAAAGGAGTCTCTAGATCAGCTTCCCGGATAATGAGTTGAAGTCAACAGGAAGCGATCCGTCGAAGGAGGGTCATAATGAATCCCACATCATCGACACGAAACAGAGAAGGTAATATTAGTGTGAATCACGACTGAAACAGAGAATCAGGAATGTACAAACTACAGAAGGATTTTCTCTTGAACATATCGGTGACACGAATCTAGAATTTGGCAGCATTTGGCTCAAAAAGGATCAGAGGTCATGTTGACAATATTGGTAATTGAATGAGATGCAAATGGATTTCCCAAAACCATGGAGGCAAAGTGACAGAGTGAAGATAACCCAACCTGACACGAACTGCAAACAAGTGTCATGTTTAATAGTGACATAATGTCGACACAACTGGTGAATAACTTTCATTTTCTCCCACCATTTCTGGCAAGTACCTCTTTATTTTGACACAAGCTTGAAGAGGATAGCATATGCCTGTCATAAAAGTTTGTCCTCCAGAAAAATCCATCCTCGTACATTTTACGAGCCCTAGGAAGGAGGAACTCAGTTACATCATGGTGACGATTATCGATGTCATATAAGTTTTAACGAGTCTGACAAGGGAAGAACTCGACATATTTTCATGTTTAGAGAGTTTGAAAAGAAGCAGAAAAGAAAACTCCAGCAGGTCCCTTTTCGTAGGTAGTCTCACAGATCCGAAAAGGTAGAAAACTCTGTCAGAAAGAACCTCTTAGTCGCGATAGGTTAAGGTATTCCTTTTTCGTAAATAATATATCTCGTCCTGAAAAAGGGGTAGACGTATATTTGGTAGATATCGTTTCACAACCATTTAACGAGTTCAAAAAGACAAGAGTCTCAGAAATCTTTTCAATTTTAGAGAGTTATAAAAGAGATGAAATATGACTCCTCCTCGAGGAACGAGTGGTATAAAGGATAGCAACTGGTTCCAGTGATGGTGGAACTGCTCAGAACAAGTAAAGGTCAAGAGGCTGGCTAAAAATACCACTCATCGCAACGGTTCTTCAGGAATGCGTGAAACAAGCAAGTGGAGGCATATCATCGGCCAAGTAGATGGGGACGATGGAATGAGAAAACCAAGGTTCATTTGGCAAACCAGGCTGATAAAATGGCAATCACAACAAGTAAAATAAGAATGGTTTCATTTTTATGCAAGCTCAAAAACATGGGAAACTCTGCTTGGAGGTGGTTTCATTTTTACACAAGCTTGAAACTTTGTAGAAAACTATGCTTGAAACCGGTTTCATTTTTACACAAGCTTGAAACGGAAAGAAACTATGCTTGAAAAGGTGGGCATGCCCCAGCATGGTGACTCAATTCAAGGTACATGCCCCCCAAGCTTCAGTCCAGCTGCAATGAATGAAAAGCGGATGGAGTGAAGGTTCAAATTGCAAGATTAGAGAAAGACTCAACTAAACCTTATGAGATATGATCAAAGACTCGAATTGAATGGGAACGTGTTTCATTGTTTTAACAAGGTTTACACATTAAAATAACTATCCTCATGAGCTAATTCATTTTTTAATGAGGTTGAAATAGAAGACGAACTATCCTCATGACATCTTGTTTTATTTTTCAAGGAGCTTGACACAAGAAAACGAACTGTGCTCCGACAAGCTTGTTTCATTTTTTAAGGAGCTTGACACAAGAAAACGAACTATGCTCCGATGAGCTTGTTTAATTTATTAAGGAGCTTGACACAAGAAAATTAACTATGCTCTGATGAAAACTCATCATGTTGAATAAGAATTCATGGCTTCCAAGAGGTTCTCATCTGATGAGAGAACAATATCTTGGAATTTGTGATCGAATGCCCCAAGTAAACGATAATCGATGGTAGTATCATTGGATGAGGGCAACAAAAAAGTGGCAACATAATTAAGCCGTGGCAGGGAAGATACAACCAGCAGATAAAAATTCAGCAGAGATGATGGTGGGCTAGCTACCACTTCCGGACCAAAGAATGAAAGCTGATCAATGGTCACGATCCACCCTTCATGTGGAAAACAGATCACACGAAAGAGGGAAGAGACAAGCACAGCCCATGGCATAAGCATAATCGCGCCTTAAGAGTAAATTGAAATCCAAGGGGGCTGGAACAACCATCAAATCGATATAGACAATTTTCCCTCCCAAAGTAACATGAAAATTTGGAAGGATCCCTAATGGTTGACTGGTTCTTCTGTTAAATGCCAACAGATTCTGTGTAATAGGCACAAGCAGTGGAGAACCAAAAGCTTGCCAAGTAGTCGAAGACAAAATACTAACAGACATGCCTTCATCTATAATTGTGCTAGGTATGGCCACATCAAATTTCTATACCGTGATCTCAAAAGGCACATAAGAAGGAAGGAGGTATCCCGAAAATCGACTCCAATAGAAGGAAGCAACCAAACTACTTGGAGGGGGTACCATTGAACTGAGATGGTCATTACTTGATGTTACTGGAGCAAGAGGAGGATCCTCCAGAACCTCCATCATGGGGGAAGGAGGAGTAGCTTCTTAAACTACAGGGTTGGAAGAATCTTTCTCCAAGTTCGAGGAATCTGAAGAAACAAGAAGAACATGAGGGGGATGAGATCCTCTCTCGACGGAAAATACCTGATGAACCATGGGCGGGAACAGATCGACCGATTCCATGACCAATGGTTGGTCTGGAATGGATTCATGAAATTGAATTTCTGAGGGAATGGGATCAACCAAGGATGAAGCTTGACCGATCATTGAATCAACTAGAGAAGGACTCAAGGAAAGCTTCTGGTAACCAGCCGGAAGGCAGGGTGCAGAAACAATAGGGTTTTCCAACACTCTCATGGCTTCATCCATGTACAAACAAAGGTGAATGGGATGATTTCCTTCACACAACTTACAGGGATTGGTAATCTTACCCTGTTTCTTATGAGTCTTATCATTACTAGTTGAAGATGTGCCACCAATATGACTTCCAGAAGCCAAGGGAAAGGACGGACGGTCGTTGGACCGTGCTTCAAGCACCTTGGGAATTCCAGGAAAATCTCGAAGAATATGGTTACCTTTACATAACATGGAAGGGAATTTGACTTTTCGTGGAAGGTTGGATGATTATCAATGGAAGGTTTCTTAGGCGCAATAGCCACAGAGTTGGCCTCTCACTTATTTGACTTCTTCTTTTTCATCATCTTCTTCTTCTTCTTAGCCTCCTGGTTACTAGAATATAGACCGTTACCAGGAAAAGTAGAAGAGGAGGACGAAGAAATAGGCGAAGAAGGGGATAGGTCCACCATTGAATCAACATTGTGTTGTTTAGGTGGAGGAGATGGTTTAGCACAGATCGGAGCACTCGGGATCACTGAGGTCGAAAATAACCAAACAGGCAACCCAATAGTTAACCCAGGCAGGGACAATGTTACCATATAAGGAGAACCAACATTCCCAAAATAGGAAAAGGACCAGGATTCCCTTCGGAGGGGATTCCTTGGTTGGTAAACTCTGAAAAAGTTTCCATTAGAAACAACCATAAAAAAAAAGACTAAGGAGCATAACTTTAACCAGGAATATTTCATGGGTAGTTAATATTTTAAGGCATTGAAACAAAACTCTGTTGTTTCATATTTTAAGAGTCAAGAAACAGGAAAAAGGTGACTCTATCACTTTTAGGTCGAAACGAGTTTGAAAGGACAAGTGCTTGATGATATTTTCACTTTTTAGAGAGTCACAAAAAAGACCAAAATAACTACTCAGCTAATCTAAGAAAGAGGGTTTACCAAGTTTCCGTGAACTGCCATATACACCTTGGTGATCAAATGAAAGAGAAATGACCAAGGAATTAACGTACGTGTAGGTAGTCTCCCCGAATTCTGTGTTCATTGTATCATGGTTAAAAGGCAGTAAAATTGACTTCCTATGGGTAATTTATTGCAACCTATGAGGGTCTCCCTTTATATATGCGATGGTACAGGAAGCACAAGTCCATACTAGTGTTGTGTGAGGCTAGATGGTGAACGAAAACTACTAGGTTTAACGATGTCGGAACACATCACTGGCCTAGACCTCTAAAAATGTGCGTTAGGTTTCAATGCTTCCTTAGGTTGATTGAATAAATTTTAAAGTTGATCTTGAATTATGTCTCGGTTTCAAGGCCCTACCGCTGTCATCTAAATGTCCTGTATGCAGCTATATGAGAAAAGAAATATTTCAATTCTGTGAATTCTATCTAGTTAAGGGAAGAGTCTCAAAAAATGATGCAACAAACAGTAATACTACAAACAGAACTTTTTCCAAACTAGATGACTTTCACTATCCAAAAGTTATCGAAAACATTCAACGATGAGAATTATGCAATGTAATCTATGCAAAATCCTCTTTTTTGAAAACTATGCAATTGTAATCTATGCACAATTTCCTTTTTCTTTTGAAAGAATAAGAATGCACCCAAATCATTTTTTGATGAAATGAGGATCTACTTAATGCATGCTTTTAATGAAAGAGAACGCATTAAATATGATTTTTAACTTTCAATCATTAAAAAATGTAATCTGTTAGTCATCAGTAATTTTTTGTTGATTCTGAAAATGACCATGTAATGGTCCTAGATTTCTAAAAACAAGAGTTGTGAAATATTGTGAGTTTTAGAAATCTCACTACCTTCATTATCCTAAGTTAAATTATTTCACTATCTTCTCCATCTTTGCCTTCTAAAATCCACCTCACTGTTCCAAAGGACTTCATTTTCTGGGCCTATTAACCTCATTTCACTACCTTACCTTCACTCTTATTCATTGCCTTTTTTGCTTTGAAAAACCCATTTATTCCTTTCTTAAAAACCTGCCTAAAGGGAGCCTCATTCATCATTTTTCCTTTTAAGAAATTAAACAATGTAAAAGCCCCCTTTTACATTGTTTAAACCAATTTTTTAGCCTATTGGGTGTTTTAAATTTTATATAAAACTCTGTTTTATACCATAAACCCGCCCTTGTATAAAATAGGCCCTAAGCCCCTTTTCTTCTAAACCCCAGCTCCCTCACACTCATAAGACCTCGACCACCACTTATTCCTAAGCACTTCCCCTATGCGAATAACACCTTTGCCTTTCATTTCATAAACCCCGAAATACCTTATAAAAGGACCCTTAAACCTTTGAAAAAATTAAATTATGAGCCCCGCCTCCCACTATACCTGGCGCCCTTCCCTAAACCTTATACCTTAACAATTTTTCGTTAATTTATTAAAAGCCCCGGGCCCAATCTTCCATTTAACCCACCATCCAACCAGACCTTGCCACTTGTCCTCCACTTCCGCTGAACCGATTCCCTATTTGCCACCTCTCGATCACGCAATACCCGTCGATCTCCCATCTCGAGATCCGACGGCCCTCATCTTATATCGCAATTAAAGTTGTGATGGGATAAGTGTTTCATGACCCACGCGAAATAGGCAGTTTCGCCCTGCCACATGTCTCATCCTAAGGCGTATCGCGTACCTCCCACCAAAAACCACTAATTGCTTATTCTCCACGCAATAAAACTGCTCCCAGTTTTCAAAACTGCTTGCCCTCCGCATCATTTTTCAAAAAATTCCCGCCTCCATTCAAATTTATCCTAGTTCCACCTCTGGAACCTTGCTTCTTGTGCCATCTCCTCCTCTGCAAAGCACTTTGACAACCCAAAACCACAGAAATCGTAGTCATCACCCTCCTGGTAGGTTTTAAACTAACAAATGGTGTTTTGTGCATGTTTTAATGGCGGAAAAATATGAAATATATTCCACAGGGCTAAAATCAATTACAGAGAAGGTCTGGATGATGATCCAGCAGCTAAAAATGGATCGATGATGGCTAGAGGGTTTGTGATAAAGTTTGCCATCGATGAAACATGATCATCGATGGATAAAAACCCTCCTTCCATGAAAAGGAAGCCTCCCCTACACCCAAAGGACAAACTCAGTCAGAAGAAGTAGTGAAGAGAGGGAATTTTGAAGATTAAAGGGCTAATCTTAAATCAAAAACCAAATCAGTAGATTATCCGGTCAAAGCAGAAGATTAGAGAAAGAAAGGCAAACATATAAAATTCAAATATGAAAGGATAAAGGCAAGAAATCAGAAAGATAAATCAAAAGGTTAAATAAACAGACAGAAATCAACAAATTAAAAGAAATATGATAAAAACAAATAGTCAGAGCTTAAAGACAGAGTTTAAGGCCTAAATCAGAGTTTAAAGATAAGAGAGAGGCAGTTTAATCCCAAAAATGCATTCAAATGACTAAGCTTATGATAGTTACTCTTTTCAAAGATATTTTTGCCACCTAGTGCTTTGTTCCCTTCAATAAAGCATTAGGCAGTTAATGAGCCTAGTCAAAGATATTTTATATCTGCCAAACAGTTATTGTAAAAGTTATGAATAGGCCTTAAAGTCAAACATTTCACCTATTTTCCCTTAGGAGTTAAGATAGAAGTTATTATTCAGAGAAATATCTGCAGATATTCCTGCCTTGAGCCTTGCATGGTCTTACGAACAGTGAATTCATTAACTCTGTAATAAATGACACCCAAACCCTAGCTTAGATTCACCTCCTCATTTGCAGATAAATACTGAATTTGAACTCATTATCTTGTGGTATTTTATGACTCTTTTAGGTAATACATAGTCTCTTGAAAGTTGAAAAGAAATTGATGTCTTGGAACTTGTGGATGCCATGATTTGTTTGTTGATGGAGGAGGCTAGCTTGCAGGATCCCTGAGCTTGGTTGTTGGTGAAGTGCTTCTATTATGTTATTTTTATTTCCTGTTTCATTATGTTTCCATCTTTCTATGTTGTAGTAGAGCAAAGGATTTAGACTAAGAAATGTTTCTAAAGGCACCTTAGTTATGTTTGTTCTTCACTGTCGTTATTTTTTCTTCTGCTAGGACATTTTAGAGAATTATTAATTGCTCTCTAGACCCCATAAGTTTGTTTATTTCATGAATAGTTTAATACAGTTGGTATCAAGCATGATTTATAGCTAGCCCTGCTTATTTGATGTCACTAAAACATTGTTTTTGAACTCTCTCTCTAAAGTACCATTACTTAAAGTCTGCTAAAGAGGTTTTTTTTCTATCATACCCTTTGTACTTACTTAACTAATTGTTTTAGAGATCTTCATAGATATAATCAAGGATGTTTAGGCGTTCCCTCTTCCCTGATTATAGTTACATGTGTGTCTTAAATTTTTTATGTCCTTGAAGGTGAAATCAATAGAAGTTAAATGAGTTTCTCGACTTCTATATTTCATTGGAATGTTTGTCTGAAGTCCTAAGGTATACTTAGATTGTCACTAACTCAGAAGGTCCCATCGTGATCGCCATTATGTTAGGGTCCCATGATTTGGTTGATTGGCAAGCCAAGTGATAGGGTAACATCAAACCAACTTTGGAGCCCAAGGACCTAGCTTTCCTAGACTTAGAGAGGGCTCTCTCTATTTGTGCAAGGGATGTATATTTGTTTGCTTCTTATGTTTTTTATTTTAGGCTAGTTGTTAAGTGTGTTTTTAGTTTTTTTTTAAGGTTTTTTAGGGAGGAACTGATCAAATTTTTAAATAGATAAGAAGATTTTTAGATTAACTGGGCTATGGGGTCGAAAAGGTCGAGAAAGCCTCAGATGAAAAACAAGGTATATTGAAGGGCCGATTTGATCAAGGTAAAATGGATCTTTAGGTGGAATGAAATGGGATGGACACTAGTTTTTGTGAAGGAAAAAGACTTTTAAACATAAATAGTTCTGCAGCAGACATCTATGTGGTAGGGCTAACCATTAATCACGATAAATGTAATCTCAAACTGATAGATGCATAAAATAAACATTCAAGCGATACATAGAGATATATGACTCTCTAACTTTAGGAAAATTGCTATCAAACTTTGGGGAAAAACAATTAAGATAAAAAGATAACTCAAGCTACTAAGAGGGAACTCCTAGACATAGTATTTTGAGCTATCAGGCACTTTGAACTAAGATTGCAGAGTATAGGCAAAGGGCAAGATCGATACAAGACCTCTTTGGTTCAAATAGGACAATCTAACATTCAAAGAAAGGTTTTAGTAATGGGGTATTGGTTAACTAAGGAGTAAACAGGGCGTACCGTGAATCATACTAATTATCACACATAATAACCATTAATGCAACTGAAAACAAGTTTCTTAGGGTATCAAAGAGCATTTAAGAATTCATTTGACATAACTAAGAAAGAAGACAAACATAAAAGTTGTAATGAATCAGGAAATCTCTTAGGTCATGAATTTGTTCTTCTCTATTTCACAAGAGGGACTCAAGGATTCTATCCTCATTGTCACTGTCATCACTGTTTATCTAAATTATATCAAAATCCCTTTCTTTCTCATGGCTACTTTCCTCCTTTTGAAGGCTTCCTTGTTGGTCTTTATCACTGCTATGCTCATGGTAGTTGATTTGGCCCTTTTGTTCTATGCTTCCTTCTTTAGAATGCTAATTGCTTGAAGTTTGCTTGTCATCATCCTTGCTGGCTGGTGGGCTTTCCTGTTTTTCATAAAAAGTGTCTCTTTAAGGACTGTCTTGACCCTCCTCATAAGTGCCTTGGCTGTCACCTTGTATGTCTCCTTGAGGGCTGCCTTGTTGACTTCTATACCTACTTTCTTCAGGACTGTTAGGCTCTATATCCTCACTATTTTGTGCCTCATCATCATCATGCTCACTTCCGTGTGGGCTTCCAATAGTTTCCTCTTTGTGACTGCTGTGTTCTTCGTCAACTTGTTCCAGCTCTTCATCATTGCCTTCTTTATGCTCACTGTCATGTTTGGATTCTTCATTTTTTCCTTCCTCATCACTTGTTTCCCCTCTTTCACTGTGATCTTCTTGATCACTGTTTTTCTCTTTTTCACTGTGCTCTTCTTCACTGTTTTTCTCTATTTCACTTTGTTCTTCTTCACTTTCAATCATGGGAGATTTTTTCTTATTAGGAGTGGATTTGCTGGAAGAAGGATAGACATGATGAGTGGATGGTGAGGAAGGTGCATGAGATGAAGAAGTAGTGGCGAAATTGGGATGTGAAATAAAAGAGTCCCAAGAAACTCCCTTTTTCTCAAGTTGATGGAGGATGACGATCTTGATAAGGGAATGATGAAAAAAAACAAGCTTGTTGCTGAGAGGAAGGCTTCTTTTGAACAGTAGAAGCCATCTTGTCAATGCTTCTATAGAGGAAAAATGGTAGGTTTAGCAATTGAGTTCTTGTGAAGTGCATGAGTAGCCTGATATGATAAGCATAAACCCGGGAAGACCTTCCTTCGCATGTGAAATACTTCATGATGATTTTCATGAGAGAAGCATAGTTGGTCAGTATGTAGGAAAAAGGAAAATAGATGGGCATGCATCCCAATGTTCTGGTTTCAAGAAGGGTTTGTATTGATATGAATCTAGGTAGGTTTGCTTAAACCATTTTTCTCCGATATATGGAATTTTGGTAGCTTTGGAGATAGTTCTAGGAGAGAGCTTGAAGTATAAACCTGCTAGATGAACATGCTTCCCTTGCAGACTTAAAGAAAATAGATGTGTCAAAGGAAGATGAATTTTCACTTCTTTAACCTTCTAACAAAATTCTAAACATCCTACTTCATGAAAGTTAAAGAGCACTGAAGGAGAGGCATTCACTTCCTCAGTTGAAAAAGGTTCATACCTTTTGTGAGGACCACTCCTGTTATCTTGCTTAGAAGGCATTTTTCTTGTGAGATCCTTGGCTGATTTACCCAGGAAAACTTGTTCAAATGTTTTTGAAACAGGCTTTTAATCAAACATTGTTAATCTTTGAAAAACTAAGTCTGTCTTTAGTTAGCCAACAAATTTGTTTAAACAGAATCAACTCTCTTTGACCTTGACAATATGAACTCTTCACACTTAATTCACTGTCTCCTGTGGTTTTAAGAAAAAGGTCCTTCATAACCACTGTCTCCTTTGGTATTACTGTTTCAAGGTACTTATTTAAAACATAGAATGTACCCTTTATCAAAACTGTGTTCTGCTTTTGAATAAAACTGCCCTTCTGTGGATGATTATTGTCTCTCCAAAACAAAAGACAACCCCCTTGTCACTGAATAATGAACCTTCTAAAAGACTTTCTCTTCCCTTAAATGATCACTGTTTTTATTTTGTGTTTAGCAAACAAGTGTTATCTGAGTGAATACAAATTCACCTCTTCAGTACTGTGTGAGAGAAATGAGGTTTCTGACAAGGTTTGTTTGTGGATTTTGGAGGCAAATGTCTCTTGGTTTTGGCACAAAGTTTCATCACCCTGTATCTTTGTTTTTTGATCCTTTGAAACAAATAGCAAGAAAACCTCCTTTAAACTGATAAAAGCCCTTGCATTGATTACCTTCTTTGGCAAACCCTGTTCTATTGAAATCAATGATTTTTGTGGCTATTTGAAGCAAAAGGTGCTAATAAACAACACTGTTTATCTTTGAATTTTGCTTTAAACACTCCTCAAATTTAAACTTCAGCTAAGAGGCGAGAAACACCTTTGGATCAATGAAATTGAGGTCTTTGGAGCATTGGTGCAGTGTACAAGGCCGTTCATTCAGAACATATGGACGGGCGGGCATTTTGAGGAGAACGCACCGTGCAGACAGCGTGTCGGGTCAGCCTCGGGCGCCTAGTGACTGCCGGCACAGGCGTGCCGCGTGAGGTTACAGGCACGCCGCGCAGGACTTGAAGCCCAAATTCTTCAAAATTGCCTGAAAATTTGTTTCTTTCTTCGATGAGGATGCCAATGACTGCTTGGTTTGAGTCTTCAACTTTGATGAGGGCATTTTTAAAGGCCTTTTCCTGCATTTAAAATTCAAAAACCATTTTTTCCCTTTGTAAACTGTGCTTTTTTTATAATATTCTTGTGGAGGCCTCTTTTAACTTAAATATAATCCTGCAAGTTGGTCAAAAAACTACTTTGCATTTGCTGTATTGAGGCCTTTCTCATGAGGCTGTTTCTAGCCAGAAATTCACCCTTAGATTTAGTTTGAAGGGGATCTTTAATAAATAGAACAATAGAAGCCTTTTGACCATTATGTCACCTTTGGCCTTTGATGTAGATGATGTTTCTATCTCATAACATTTGTAATGAAAAGGCCCTCCTTTAATGCAAACATAATCTACTTTAATAGCATGCCCTCTGTCTTTCACTGATTTGAACAGGTAACTCTCAAGTTTTGCTTTTTATTCATAACTTGGAGGGAGCTTAGCTTTGATAACATAATGAATTTATTCAAAATCTATCATGCCCTTTTCTTATCAGTCATATAGGTGGTCTGTCCATTTTGCAGATTAGATTAGAACCTGAGCTTCAGGTCTGTCAATTTAACCATCCATAAGAGGCTTGTTTAGTCAAAATTGTAACCTGTGATTTATCCTTTGGGGAAGGATTTCATAAATGCAGGATCAAAGCCTATTAACACCATCATGCTATCTCTCTTAGATAAGATTTAGCTTGTGATATGGAATAGGTTTTTGACTTATGAACTCTTATTTACACACCACTGATTTTCACCTTTGTATTTTTGATAAGAAAATTGCTCACACATCATTTGGAAACACTACTAATGCATCTTTTTCCCATCTCTTGGAAGGAGGTGACTCACAATTTCTGAAATCACTTTGATAACTTAACCCTCTGCTTTTTTAATGAAGGAGGTTCTCACTGTGCCTTCTAACCATCTGCTTTTCAATGAAGGAGGTCATTTCTGTGCTTTCAACCATCTACTCTTGATTGGAGGACGCTTTACCATGATGTCTTCTAACCATCTACTTTTCAATGAAGGAGGTCATTTTTGTGCTTTCAACCATCTGCTCTTTTAAAGGAGGTTATTATTGTGAATATGTCATTTTATCTATTTAAAAACTCTATCACCTTTCTGCAGACCATGTGTCTCTGCTTGGTATTATGTCAAATAGGCAACAATTTGCTTCATGATATAGGTTATGAGATAGGTATTATGTGTAAACTATCCCTGTGAATTTCTAGAACAGAAACCATCTGACTTGTATATGTAGAATATTTGCTTTCTAGACATAGTTGACTGACTTCCCTTGACTGTGTTTGTAGAGGTAGGTTGGATTTCCTTTTGGAGGAGATTCTGAAAAGACTGGTTGTCAGCATAACATCAGCCTTATGTATTCATATGACTTGGAGGCTGCTTTCTGTTTTTAGGCAACTTTGGTTTTCAGAATACACCCATTAGCAACCCTTCATTTGCTATATTTCACTTGTTTTACTGAGGGCAAGCTAATTCGACATGCAGGACCCTTTTGACTTTGTCCCTTTTCTCTTTGCACATTGATCATTATTGCAATAACACCCCTGCAAAGATGTAAAAACATATGAATTTGAACTCTGGAGAGCTTCCTTGGTGTCTTATGGAGATTTTGCCTGACCTAAGCATGTTCTTTTAGACAGTGAACATACTTATCTTCTTCTGTTTTGGATCTTTGTTGAACTTCTTCTAGACTGAGACAAAATGACCTCTTAGTGGCGCGACTTATGGATGGATCAAGATTTGTTTTTGCAGATTAGGTGCTAATTCAGGGCTGACTGGTACTGAACAGAGGCTTTTTGGCTTAGGAAATTTTGCTAAGGAAAAGACTCCTAAGGATTATCTAACTTAGGGGAAACTTTCATAGATTCTGATTTTTTTCTTAGGCATAATCAGATGGTTTTTGATAAGAAGATCAGGGATAGGAAGGAGACAATTTGTCAAATGTTGGACAATGAGTTTCATGAGAAACAAGGGGAAAATGATAACAGAGAAAGAAGGCTAAGACAACTATAGACAGGGATATTTTTCTAAAACAAGACATGAGTTGAAAACTGAAGTTTGCTCTTATCATAGACTGACAGGAAGGGCTAGGAAGACAAAAATTTGTTTGGGGGTTTTCTAGATGACAAATTGACGTATTGAGATTAGCTTCTAGAAAACTCAGCTAAGGAATCTAGTCATCAACAATAGGTGAAAAATACTGATGACTAAAAGTGGCTCCATTTGGGGAGGGCAACTCCTTTTCAGGAGGTGTCCATAATTTCAGATCTCTGGCTTGTGAAGACCAGTGCCATATCCATTGGTGCAAATTTCTTTCTTTCTTGATGATATTTCTGAAAATGGACAACATGATTAGCATCAAAGTCTTTCTCTACCTACGCAGCTACATTCCCTAATATTTTTTCTTCTTTCGGGTGCATTTAGACTAGCAACCCTTTGGCATAATATTTTTGAAAAATGACACTATCTAATTCTACACTTATATCCGCCGGGAGTTCAGATTAAACTGATGAACTCCTTTGTTTCCCTACCTATGCTAGATCGACTTTCAAGATTAAGCTGTCTGACAGGATTTGATTCACTAAACTAAAACATGAAATTGAAAAATGACCAAATGAGGATTAGACAGTCTGAATTGTCATGTACTTGTGGCATAAAAGACATGCTGCACACAAATATTATTTTGTATGAAAATAAGATCTAGAAAAATCAGGGCTAGGATACACAGTTTGTTTTTCATCCCTGTTTTCCTCTTTGGTTATGTTTTGAGCATGTGGAACTAGTATCTTTTCCTAATCTACTTTCTTTGACAAGTAAAGCTTACACAATTTGACTATCCCTTATTTCACTAACTTATCAGCAATAAATTTAAAACATGTTCAATTATGATTAGGCTAGATAATTGAACAAGACATCTTTGAGCACTAGTATTGGCATTTAGACTTGCACGCTTTCAAAATGAATATTTTTTTTTTTAACATGGGGATTTTTTGCTGTTCTCCAAAATGCCCTCTTTTTCTACTTTTCTATTGTTTTTGAATTTTCTGTTTTTTGATTTATTTCTTCAAACAATGATATATACAATGATTGAAAAATTTGGAACTAGAATTCCTGAAAATGGTGAAACTTGAGCGTCTTATCTTCATAAGGATCTCCTAATGCTCTTGGTCCACTCAAATCTTGAAAATAAAAGTTTGGAAAATTTTCTCTTGTAAGCATAACATAAGGATTCATGCATGAATCTCTAAACAATCCTGTGTCTTCTTGCTGTACTTCTTTATACCTTTGATCTCCACTTCTCCTTTTGCTGTACATCTTTTTCAAATAATGCATATATTCTTTGTCATTTTTAAAGCATATGATGACATCATCAAGGTACATCATAATGAAGAAATTTAGAACTGGAAACATGGCCTTCATGAACATGTCTTTGGTGTCTGGTGGTTTTGCAATTCTGGGTTTGAAGATGGAACTGCTTCCAGCATATTTGAAAAATTATTTGAGTTGTTCACTTTGCAAAGGAATTAATTGGTGACACCCTGAAAAATCACTTTGTAAAGACACATGATTAGAAGCACCTATCATTTGTATAGTATGGTCTTGTGCAGGAAGGATATAACTTCTGTCCCAAGGGTGTGTATTTGTGCTTCTGAAATCAACACAGATCCTATGTCCAACTGTCTTATCTTTAATTATTAATTTTTGATCAATATTTTTTTATTTTCTTTTGTCCAAGCTGTTTCTTGAAATGATGGAAGTGTCATAGAGTTTCACACTGTTTTCCCGACATGCGCTAGTATCTTGAACAATCTTGCAAATTCTAGCAGTTCTAAATCTTTGGTGAAGTGACAGAATGTTAGCTAGTTCAATCAGCTCAGGTATATTTGGACTGCAGTCATTACATCCCTTCATATCAAGTTTATCAAACATTTTTCCCGGATCTTTAGCAGTTGTGGCTATAGTCAAGGTTTCATTTGGGGAGGTAAATTCATGAGACGATGAAGCATTTAGGTATGGTAAGAACATTAAGCTCCCCTGCCCCTGATTTCCAAAGAGGTTTGTAATATGCAAGTCTTCTAGCACCTCTATTTTGAAAAAGTTTCTTGATGGTACTGTTGATGTTTGTCTATGGTTTGAGCAATTTTCTTGATGGTGTATAATGCTTTTTGCTTTATGCTCTATCTCTATTTCTAGAAAATCGAATTCTCTTTCCTCAAGACATAATTGCTCAGGGTCATGATAATTTTGAGTATCCAGCTCATCATAGAGAATCTAGGGTGGTTGATGTGGTGCACCTAAATTTGTTTCAATTTCCCCTGACTATTCATCAATCTCTTCATTAGTGTGTAAAATGAAGGAATTTAGATCTGAATGTAAGGAATACATTGGGACATTATCTGGCCTCTCTTGGCTGCTGACCATATATTTCATGTGTGATTCTCGATATAGTATTCTTGTTTGGTTAAACACAGGAATGGTGGCGTAGGACATATCTAGTTGAATATTTCCCTGAAGCTTGGCCCCCCAAGATCTGGATAAAAGCATTCCGTACTTGGGAGGGATGTCTACTACCACTATGTCCATGACCAGGTGTTTTGCAGGTATTTGGGCCAAACTAAAACAAAGATCTTTGATCAGGCCTAGACACTTGACTCTGCTTGAATCAAATGAATATAAGTCTTTATAAGGTTTTGTTATTTCTAGGCCTAATATTTCCATTACAACTTTTGGCATGAGATTGTGAGAGGCCCCAAATTCCATCATGGCATTGTGTAGGATTTGGTCATGTATACTCAAACTGATGTAAAAGGGAAGAGTGGTTCCTTCTTGGAATTTCCCTTCTATTTTTGGACCAAACAACACCTCAGGGGTATCATCAGCTAGGTGTAAAGTATATGCATCATTTCCTATGTTTAGGACCTTTAGCACTTGGGATTTGTAAGAGCTTTGGGCAAGAAGTTCAGTGAGAGGCATGGTGATCTTAATTTTGGCGATTTCCCCTTCAAAACTGAAGGGTGTTTGTAGTTTAGATAGATTTGCTTCTGTTTTTTCAGCCATGATTGTCTCTACATTCTTAATTTTCTAATTTTGATTTGGGATTTTGTTCAGCACAGCTGTCTCGAGAATATTAGTAGAGGTACTAGGACAGTTTGGATCAAGGCTTGCCTGAATAGCTTTGTCTTTGTTTTGGTCAGTTTTCTTGGCCATGATTTTGTTACTATGTGCTGTTCTTTTAAGAATGGTGTCAGGGGTTTTAGTAACAGTAGTGTCTGAGCTACCTTTCTTAGAGTTGTCCTAGTTTTTCTAACTCCTAAGATCATATTTCCTATGAGCTTCTATTATGGCATTCTGAAAATTGTTCATTCATGTAATGTATTGGAGGTTGCCCCCTCGAAGTGGCTTATTTCTAAGGCGTTGATATCTCATTTCTTCTATTTTTGGAGCTGGTTACTCAACATCCTCATAATTTGTTTCATTTTGATTTGAGGAGAAGAAAACTTGTTCTTCTTCTGTGAGGAAAACCTCACCCTCGCTATCAAAACCTATCAAGTTTAAGTGATTTTCATCAAGTGGTTCCATATATCTTTCTACCTCATCAACATAGTTTTCATTGAAAGGTGGCCTGACCTGTTGGTCATTTTCCCTTGGTTTGTTCTGAGGCAGGTCTCTTCTAAAATTTTGGTTCCGGTTTCTGTTTTGAGGGTTTGTCTGGTTTTCCTTAAGAGGTGTTTTTTCATTCAGATTTATTCTTTCCCGCATTTTTTCCATGGATCTAACCAGGTTGTCTATTCTGGGGTCTAAGGAGGAAACTGAAGGCATGACCTCATCATGGTATGTGAACTTCTTTTCTAATCTTATCCTAGCTCTTTTCTCAGCTAGGTTGGCTTCGGCACTAATAGCTACTTTTTTCATTTCTTCTAAAGTTGTGGGGTCTCTTTCTCTTAGTTGGTATGTCATATCTAGATCGAAACCTTCGGGAAATTTTGCTAATGTTGAGCCAAGTGGATGTTTCATGTGAGGCGGGAGGGCGTTATAGACACTATTGAATCTAGTGCAATAGTCCTGAACACTTTCCCCCATATTCCTTTTAAGATTGTTATATTCAGAAAGGATTTGGATGGGGTTTTTCCTGATTTCCCACCTGTTTATGAAAGTTTGGTAAAGTGTTGGGAGATCATGTATACTATTAGGAGCTAAGATTTTAAAACATTTTTTGGGTTCTCTGCCTAGGCTTTGGGTGAACATTCTCATCTTTATGGTTTCATCTTCTAGTTCCATGTAGTCAAAAGAATCAGTGATCCTATCTACAAGCTGTTGAGTGGTAGTAGCCTCAGTTCTGGTGAAGTGTGGGATTCGGGATTGGTAATCATTTTGCAAAGGTACCAAAGGAAATGGTAACACTAAAGGCGCATACCAAGCTTCCATGATGGGAGCGAATGGTAGATTTACAGTAGAGGGTTTGTGGTATGGGATGAGGTGATTTGCACAGTGGTGGTATGAAAAGGTGTGGCAGAAGTACTTAGACTTGTGGACTGATTCTGAGCAGATTTGGGGTGGTAAGAGCCAAAATGGTGGAGAAGCTGAAAATTAGGAGGTGTAGTGGGTGAGGCTTCTCTGTTAGGACTCTGTTGAAAATTTAAGGGCTCAAGATCGTCAAGGTTGATTTTACTTTGCGACTTGCTTCTAAAAAGGGTTTTTGCTGAACTCAAGTCAAACTGGGAATTTTGAAAGGATGTAAGGTGTTCAGGTACAGAGCTTACTTTGTGGGTGGTCCTATCATTAGCTAAGTTACCAGTTTCAGAAGTTTTCATCAAAATATTTTCTAGGTTATCAACTATGATAGGGGGATTTGGGTCTGGGTGAGATCTGGTGTTAATTCTCATGAAGCCAGATTTCAAAGTCAAAGTTTAGAGAGGGTGATAATTGTGATTGTTTTTGGATGGATGACCTCTCTAGGGGTTTTACTAATGTGAAGAATGGTCAAAACAAGATGAAGGCTAGTGGAGTCACTAGGTGGATTTTCTTGAGATTTATGGTCCACCACCAATACTGACAAAGATGTTTTTTTAGGAAAAAATTTTTCTAGAAAAATTTTATGTGGAAACTTGCCAAAATGACTTAAAACTTAGTTTCAATAGTTTGCTAGATTGTTGAGAAAGCTATGGTTCTATTTGCACGTTAATTCTGTTCATATCCTATGTTTAGATGAAGATTCCTGAATCTCTAAGTTGTACTTAGTTTGTCACTGATTTCAGAGGCTGCATCATGAACTTTGAGTTTTTGGGAAAGATGAGTCAAAAGAATAGTATGGTTTATGAATTTTTTGGTTTTTTATGGAGTATTAGACCTACTGGAGGCTAGTGGAGTCGCCAGGTGGATGTTTTGTTGTTTTTAGAGATATGTACTTATGGTCCACCACCAATAACTGAGAAAAAGCCAATCTAGGGATGTTTTTTGGGGTTTTCTAAGTTTTATATGCAGCCTAGTTTGTAGGAGTATTATAAACCTGATTCATCACTTTGCTAAGATGGTGAAACAATAAGAGTCTACTCTAAATGATTTCTTAGGCTGTTTGTCTAAGTTTAATTTTGAAGGACTAATGAGTCTACAAGATTTTGCTAGACTGTCATGTACTCAGTAGGTCCCACCGTGATCACCATTATGTTAGTGTGGCGATGAGGTGGTGGATTCACTAGATATTCTTGAAGACAAGGGATTTCTAGAGTCCTAAGGTGTACTTAGTTTGTCACTAACTTAGAAAAGTCCCACCATGATCGCCATTAAGCGTGAGCGGTGGGGTAAGTCGACAATATAATCTCTTAAGGGATGCTGAAATGTTTTAGGGAAGTCTAAGTTTGTTTATTCACTCAGAGTCCCACCGTGATCACCATTATGTTAGTGAGCGGTGGGATAAATCGACAAGATAGTCTTCTTAAGGGATGCTGAAATGTTTAGGGAAGTCTAAGTTTGTTTATTACTCAGAGTCCCACCATGATCACCATTATGCTAGTGTGGCAATGAGGTGGCGGATTCACTAGATATTATTGAAGACAAGAGATTTCTGGAGTCCTAAGGTGTACTTAGTTTTTCAATAACTCAGAAAAGTCCCACCGTGATCGCCATTAAGTGTGAGCGGTGGGGTAAGTCGACAAGATAATCTCTTAAGGGATGCTGAAATGTTTTAGGAAGTCTAAGTTTGTTTATTACTCAGAGTCCCACCATGATCGCCATTATGTTAGGGTCCCGTGATTTGGTAGATTGGCAAGCCAAGTGACAGGGTAACATCAAACCAACTTTGGAGCCCAAGGACCTAGCCTTCCTGGACTCAGAGAGGGCTCTCTCTATTTGTGCAAAGGATGTGAACTTGTTTGCTTTCTATGTATCTAATTTTAGGCTAGTTATTAAGTATGTTTTGGTTTGTTTTAGGTTTTTTGAGGGAGAACTGATCAAAGGATAACTAGATCAAAATTTTGTCAGATCAACTGGGCTATGGGGTCGATAAAGTTGAGACTGCCTCAAAGGGTGGACAAGGTATATTGCAGGGCCGATTTGGTCGAGGTAAAATGGATTCTTTTAGGTGGAATGAAATGGGATGGACACTAAGTTTGTGAAAGACGAAGATTTTTTAAGCACAAATAGTTTTACAGCAAACATCCATGTGGTAGGGCTAACCATTAATCACTATATATGAAACTCAAATTGATAGATTCATAAAATAAACATTCAGGCGATACATAGAAGTATAAGACCCTCTAACTTTGGGAAAATCACCTTCAGACTTTGGGGAAAACAAATAAGTCAAACACACAACTCAATCTACGAAGAGGGAACTCCTAGACATCATATTTTGAGCTATAGGGAACTTTGAACTAAGATTGCAGAGCATAGGCAAAGGGCAAGATCGAAACAAGACCTCTTTGGTTCAATTAGGACAATAAAAAATTCAGAGAAAGGTTTCAGTGATGGGGTTTTGGATAGATATGAGTAAGCAGGGCATACCGTGAATCATACTAGATATCATACATAATAACCATAAATGAAAATGGTAACAAGTTCTTAGGGTATCAAAGAGCAGTTAAGAATTCTTTGACATAACTAAGAAAAAATAAAAACATAGAAGCTGTAATGAAATCAGGAAAATTGAGGTGCCTCCATGGGAATGTCTCAAATCTATTATTTACTAACCTACAAAAAGAAAGAAACATGAAAACATGTATGATAAACTAAGGAATACATATAGATAAGGAACACTATACCATTTACCAAGCCATGGAATCCAACAAACAGTCCTCTTCCACCATCCAAGACAAACAAGAAATCATCCACATCATGAGACAAAGTATTTCTTCCAAGCTTGTATAACCATGTATTGCGCTATAACATCAAGTTCAGCCTCTTGATACAATGAAATCTCTTGGAATATATAGGCTAAAGAGATAGAAACTATCCAAGAGCATCCAGAAGGCCATTGGCCTATTACAAATATCTGATTTTGTCCTTGAGGCTTTGCAAAGCCCAAGGCACAAAATATCTTTAAAAATATCTTAAACTAATAAAAAAGGAAATAAAATTGACTTTTCATGACTGAAAATGGCCCAAAAAGGCTTAACGCACATTTGGATGATCATCTTCAGAAATCTGCCTTTTTTACCAAAATGCTACAGGAACGTAAGAGCAGAAAATTTCTTGTCTTGTAGACCACTTTTGAGGGACCTCCCGATGTCAAAACGAGGCCCGTGATGACTCGTTGGAAAGCCCTGAATGTATAGTTTTTGGAACTACTTTATTTTTTCCGAACTGATCCCTGGCAGTATGTCAAACGGTGGATTGAGTGGAAAAAACCAAAAACGTAGCCCTTGCTGATATTTGAGGCAGAAAGTTAAAAAATCACTGTTTTTTGCCTCTTTGGGGGACCAAAACACCTCCTTTGGATCTGAAAATTTGTGAATAGCTGCCCCTAAATTTATTCCATCCAAAAAAATGACTTTTATGAGTTGAGGATGCTCGTAGCACCCATGGCAGTGCCTTGAAAAATGTGCAATTATGGCCAAAAAACACAAAAAACAAAATCATGTCAAAATTTTCTCAATTTTGGCGAGCAAGCCCCTTATGGGTTCTTAGAAGCATGTAAGGAAGCTGAGGCCAAGATTTCAAGCCCTGATGTTCCTTTCTCCACTTTTTCTACTGGGCGCCTCTTTCGGGCAGCCTTGAGCTTTTCTTGAGCAAGTTCGAGCTTTCTTCGGGAAAATTGGTTCAACTTCTTGTAGTGCTCGGTCATCTTCTTTTGTAGACTCAAGTCTCTATTAGCTTTCTCTAATTTATTCTCCAAATGCTTGTTGGCCCTTTAAAGCCATGATTCTTTATCATTTTCTATTTCTTGGGCGAGTAATTGAGTGAGAGGATAAGATCAAACAAGGGCTGCCTCTTCTTCCTTCTTTTTCTCCAAAGCTTTCTTGAGACTCATAGTCCTAGGCATCTTTGTCACTGGCTGCTCTTCTTTTTCAGTATCATCAAATTCTCCCATAAGCTCTTCAAGCTTGATTTGTGCTTTGTAGGCTTCCCTTTGGTATTTGAAAGCCCGGGCCTCATAAACTGCCATTTGACCACTCATTTGTTTGTTTTGCATATGTAGAACATGTATGAGGTCCTTTGACCTTTCTAGATCAGATTGTAGGTCATGATTTTGGGCTTCTTTGTTTTGCAAAAGAGCCTCAAGAATCCTAGCTTCATCATCCCCATCATCACTGTCTATCTGTATGATGTCGAACTCCCTTTCCTTCTCATGACTACTCTCTTGTTGTTCCTATTTTTCTTTACCTTTGCCTTGGATAGAATTATTGGTCCTTTTCCTCATTGGTAATTCAACAATACTTTTCTTAGGCAATTTGCCTCTACTTCTTAGTGCTCTTCTGACATTTCTAGTCACTGCTGGAGTGATATTCTTCTTTGCAGATCTAGTGTTTCTAGGCTTCGCCAATTTTGGAGGAAGAGTCATGGCCCCTTGCCTAGGAGAGGCAGCTAGCACATGCTCTTGGCTGTGTTGAGGAGAAGAGAGAGGAGGTTTATCTACTTGAACTTGCTCAACTTGGTCTTTTACCTATCTGCATCCATCATCATCTGATCCAGCTTCACCTTTGTCACTGTTTTCTTCTGCTTGAAGATTTCCTTGTTTGTCTTCACCCTTGCTATGCTCATGGTCACTGATTTGGCCTTGGCTGCCCTTAGGATTGCTTTGATCCTTTTTCTCCATGCTGCCCCCTTCGGAATGCTCACTGTTTGGTGTTTTCTTGCCATCATCATTGCTTACTTGAGGGCTGTCTTGTTTCTCATCATAAGTGTCTCTTTGAGGACTGTCATGGCCCTCATCATCACTATTTTGGCTGCCACTTTGTTTGTTTTCTTGAGGACTGTTTTTTTCATCTCTGTCTCTGCTTTCTTCATGACTGCTGTGTTCTTTTCCTTCACTATTTTGTCCCTCATCACCCTCATGCTTACTGCAGTGTTGGCTGCAATCATGTTCCTCTTCATGACTGCTATGCTCACCATCATTTTTCTCATGCTCACCATCATTTCCTTCTTCTCTTCTTCACTCTCAATCATAGGGGATATTTTCCTTTTAGGAGTGGATTTGCTAGAAGAAGGAGAAACATGGTGAGTGGATGGTGAGGAAGGCACATGAGATGAAGAGGCAATGGAAAAATTGGGATGGGAGATGAAAGAGTCCCAAGAAACTCCCTTTTTCTCAAGTTGATGGAGGATGATGATCTTGATAAGGGAATGACGAAATAAACAAGCTTGTTGTTGAGTGGAGGGCTTCTTTTGGATAGTAGAGGCCATCTTGTCAATGCTTCTGTAGAGGAAGAAAGGTAGGTTCAGCAACTGAGTTCTTGTGAAATGCATAAGAAGCCTGATGTGATAGGCATAAATCTGGGAAAACCTCCCTTCACATGTGAAATACTTCATGATGACTTTCATGAGGGGGGCATAGCTACTCAATAAGTGAGAAAAAGGGAAAATAGCTTGGCAAGCATCCTAATGGTCTGGTTTTAGAAAGGGTTTATAGTGATTCAAATCTAGGTATGTTTTTTTGAACCACTTTTCTCCTATATAGGGGATATTAGTTGCTTTGGAGATAGCCCTAGGAGTGAGTTTGAAGTCCAGACTTGCGAGATGGACATGCTTTCCTTACAGCCTCAAAGCAAACAAATGTGTCAAAGGAGGGTGATTTTTTACTTCTTGGACTTTTTGGAAAAAATAGAAGCACCCTACTTCATGAAAATTGAAGAGTACTGAAGGAGATTCATTCACCTCCTGAGTTATAATAGGCTCATACCTATTGTGATACCCACTTCTACTATCCTTCTTTGGAGGCATTTTTGCTTTTGATACCCCTTACTAACTTACCAAAACAAAACCTTGAACTGTACTGAAAAATAGACCCCTTCTTTGAGCACTGATTTTCTCTTTAGTTGGCAAGAAAGTTTTTGTTAAACGAAAACAAATTTACTTCTCTAGCATTGTGTCTTGAGAAAAGAGGCCTGTAATAAGATCTATTTGTGGTTTTTGAAGACAAGTCCCTTTTTGTTTTTGACACAAAAAATCTTTCCCTTAATCACTGTTTTTTTTTAAAATCACTGTTTAAGAGGTGAGAAAACCCCTTATAACTGATCAAAATTGTTTCACCCAATCACTACCTTCCTTTCTCTCTAAGAAAAGAGTTCACTCTTGAAAAAACACTGTGCTTCCCCTTTGAAAAAACTGTCCCTCTTTGATGATCACTGTTTCTCTAAAAAAGGTAGTCTCCCTGTCACTGAGTAAGAGGCTTTCAAAAAAAACTCTATCTTTTCTTTATAGACTTTATCATCTTTTATGTACTTGAAAAACCAATTTTAAACTTTCACAAGGTGTTAGTTTTTTAAACAGTGATTCTTTGTTTTATGTGGTATAGGCTCTTGACTTAGAATGATGAGTCTCCCTGCCAAAGCTAAGCTCTATTCTTTATCCAACATAAGGGCCTTTTTGACACTGATAACAAGCCCTTCCTCCCTTAATTTACTATCTTCCTTTGCCTCTAAGTAAAGAGGGCACTCTTGAAAACCAACTAAGTTTCTCCTTTTGAAATGATTTTTATCCTCCTTTCCTAGGCTAGCAGATAATCTGTTTGATGAAGATCAATTTCTCTAAAGTAGTATCTTCTTTTGTTACTGAGTAAAAGGTATTCAAAAAAAACTCTGTCTTCTCTCTATAAGACTGTGTTTATCCTTAAATACTCACAACAAGAAACCCCTCTTAAATTGACAACAAACCCTCCTCCTTTAATCATTGTTCCTTCTGACACTTTGATACCAAATTTTCCATTAAAATTAAACAAAATTCGGGCCTAGAGACATAAATACCTTCATAATATGTATTTTTCTATGTTTGGAGACGATATTTTTGTTCAAAATCTGATCTTGGCACCTTTGAGAACTACTTTGAGTATTGGCCCAGGTGGGCAGAAACCGCGTTCAGAAATGGTTGATGGGATGGGCAGGTTTTGAACGAACAAACGCGCTGTGTTTGAAGAGTCGGGTTGGCCCTGGGCGCCCGTTGAATGCTGGGCACAGGCGTGCCGCGCAACGATACAGGCGCGCCGTGCCTATAACCAAAATCCTTTGTAAACGCCTACAGGTGTGTTGCACAAAGATACAGGCGCGCCGCGCGTAAGCAAGGTTGCAAAATGACTTAAACAACGTTCAAAACTACTTCTCTCTTCCTTGACTTGGCTTTGCATAATTATGAATGAAATGTGCTCGAGCTCCTTTATACTTGATGAGGGTTTTAAAACTCCTCCCCTCCTTTATTATTTTCAAAATATGAACTCGCCTTTTTAAGCCTTTCTAAACTGTCCCTTGCAAATATGAATGCCTTCGTTCCTAATGATGGTTGTGACCCTCTGCTCATTATGGAGGAGGTAATGTCATTTTATTTATCTAAGTTTCTCATAATCACTATTAATCCTTATGCTTATGATGAAAGGGGCCTCTTTCCAAATACTCTTCCGGGCTCTTGCTTTGATACTTAGATTTCCAACTTTTTATAACTTTGAGGCCTTGTCTTCAGTTTGTAGGAGGTTTTCCTTAAAACTAAGACCTTGTATTTTTCATATGAAGTAAGATTACATACAAAACACTACTTAATCTTCTAAAAACCTAATATGCAAATCCACTTGTTTATGAAGTGAAAGAGGTCTTACCAGATGTGTTTTTCTCTACTGCTTTGAAAAGACCGTTAGGGGTAAGCTGTGTTTTTGTCCATTTGTCACCCTTGAGAAAACTTCAAACAAACAGTCCATTTGTTCTTCATAAAAAATTACCTGTGATACCTATCTCCCTTAGCATTATATTATTTTGAAACTCTAGCCAAGAACTATATGATTTGTTTATGAAAGAGTTATCTGTCTATCTTTTGGAAGAGGTATTCAGATAGATGGTAATGGTCTTCTTCAAAACTGTGATGTGTTTATCTCCATGGAAGGATGTCTTGACACCTAGATGACTGTGTTATGCCCTTTCTTATTCACACTGTCTCTTAACTCTGTCTATTCAGTAAATCTTCTCTTAAAACACCATATCATACCCTGGTGATTTCTTAACCCCTTGTCTGTAAAAAAGGAGTTTATTAATCTGTGTTTGTTGATATTCACTGCTCTGTTGTTTTAAATTTTGAGGACATCCTCTTAAGACATAGGAAACTTATCTTCATTTGGCATTGTGCCTTTCATTGTCCCTTTGAAAGTGGTCCCTCAAAATTTTAAAACTTGAACTTATCATCTGATTTAAAAACACTACAAAATGCAGACTGCTTGTATCCACCAGGACTCTATCTCTTATCATTTGATGCAAGCATTCTTTGACTGAATGTGAATCATGGTTACATCACCCTCATTTAACCCTTTGAATAAGCTGATCTATATGGACTTTTAATCATTTGGAGAGCTGTCCCTCTGCTTTTTTGAAGGAGGCCACTATTACTGTTAGGCACTTTGTATTAACACTTCTCTTGACTGTGTATAGACCTTCTATTTTGTCCTGAAGAAAAAATTTGTAAATGTGATCACCTATGCTCATTTAGAAACATGGTTAGGCCCTTAAATTCATGATGAAAGAGGCCTTCAATTAATGAAATTTCATCTATCTTAATAATGTGCCCACTGTCTTTTAAATGAGCTGGAAAGTAACCTTTGGCGCTCTCCCTTTATTTATCACTTGGAGGGGGTACTTTTGATAGACCATAAAAAATGTTTTTTCAACATGAACCTTCTGTGTGAATGCCTCTTTGCATTAGTTTTTCAGAAACCATTTTTAAACCAAGCTTGGTCCACTACTTTTATCATTCAGATGAGGTTGTTGTAATTCAAAATATAACCTCTGATTCATCCCTTGAAGAAGGCTTTTATAAACATAAGAGTAGAGGCTTTTTAGCACCATCATGTCACTGCTTTACTTTTGATGTTAAATAGGCCCTTAAATTATAAACTTTCATTTGTTTTACGACTATTTTTGAACATGGTCTTACCAACAGAGACTTTATCAAACACAACATCAGTCAATCTTGGTGATGCATCCTCTGTCTTATTTGGAGGAGGTGGCGCAAAATAACTCCTGTAGCTACTTTAAAAACATGGTAACCCTCTGCTTATTAGTGAAGGAGGTCACAAAAATGTGTCTTTTACCCTCTACTTATCATTGAAGGAGGTTATCACTGTGTTTCTAACCCTCTGCTCTTTGAAGGAGGTTATCTTTAACACAGGATCTACATCTATTTCAAATCACTGTACCTTTCTCTGTATGTTTGTCTGAAGAATGCCAATAGGAAACAAAGTGGAATTTGACATTCATTATTGATAAAATCACTTGAAACTCATGTATTTTTGCTTTATGAGGCCTTGTCTGAGATGTATATATCCTTTGTAAAATATCACTGTGAACACAAAACTAGAAGAAATGTGATTTGTACCTGGAGAGTGTTTGCTACTAGATATCATTGAACTGTCTTTTCCCTTGACTGTGTTGTCGGAGGTTTATTGAAATTTCCTTTGACTACTTTTCAAAACCCAGGTTCAAGGTAACATAAGAAGCAGCTGTCTTCTTATGCCCTACATGATGATGCCCTTTGGAAGATTATGTAGCATTGCTTTTGGAGGAGATCATGGAGCACTGCTGATCAACATCTCATTTACTTCATTTGCTTCATTGATGAGGAAACATTTTCAACATGAGAAACCTGTTTGAACTTATCCCTTTTGCCCTCCTTTGTACACTAATCGTCATTTAATTACTCCCCTGCAGAGATGTAAAAATAGATGCTTTGGAACCTTGGAGAGCTCTTTTGGTGTTTCGTGGAGATTATGCATGATCTAAGCATATTTCTTCAGACAGTGAAAAACCTTCTCTTTTCCTGATTTGGATCTTTGTTTAACTTCTTCTGAAATGAGACAAAGTGACCCCTTAGTGGTGTGCGACCTATGGATAGAGCAATGCTTGCTTTGCAGAATAGGAACTAATTCATGGTTGACTGGTACTAGACAAAGGCTTTTTGGCCTTGGATATTTTAGCCAAGGAAAAACTCCCTAAACACCACTATCTAACTTAGGGACAATTTTGACAGATTCTAAGTGTTTTCTTAGGCATGATCAGATTTTCATATGACAAGATGATCATGGATAGAGTAGCAGACACTTTTTCAACCTTTGTATAGTTAATGGCATGAGAAACAAGGGTAAATGATAACAAATAATCACAGTTATGACAACTATAGACAGGGATACTTTGCTGAAACAACATAGGACTTGAAAACTAGAGTTTGTTCTCATCATAGATTGACAGGGAGGGGTAGGAAGACAAAAATTTGTTTGGGGTGTTTTATAGATGAAAAATTTACAGATTGAGATTAGCTTCTATAAAAATTTAGCTAAGGAATCTAGTCATCAACAACATTTGAAAAATACTGATGACTAACAGCTTATTCAAAGCTTATTGATCAAGCTTTTTCTTTTCCACACTCAGTTGTTCTTCCAGCTGTTTGGCTCTGAATTTTTCTTCTGTTAACTGCTGCTCCAACTGCATTATATTTTGCTGATCATTTGTTGTCTTTTCTTCTAGCATTGCTATCTGTAAGTATTTTTGTTTGATCATTTGATTGACTTCAACAACTTTATCTATAGTGGATGCATTGTAGGCACCTGCATATTGTGATAATTTGGTAAGATCCTCTGAAGGATTTACCTCAGTATTATTCCAGACAATATTCATGAATTCAAATTGTGGGGATGAAAGTTGTTCTTGATCTGTCCTCCTTCTTTTCCTTTGTTTCCTGAAAATAGCCCTATGCTTAGGGCTATAAAAGATATCCAGAGGAGGGATTTCTTCAACTTTCAACACAATTTCTTCTGATGGATGTTCAGGTATAATATCCATATCTTGATTATTCAAACTATCAACTTGAGGATTATTTTGTCCTCCAATTTGCTGTTCAAATTGTTCATATTGTCTTAGCAATTGGGGAGTAACAATAATTTCAACAGAATTTACCACTTTTTCCGTGGTTGTTTCTCTTTCAAGTTGCTCATCTAGCTTATTACCTGTATTTATTTCTTCAGACTGCATATCAGTTTCAGCAACTGTATTCTTCCTTTCTGTCTGAACATCAAGTTTTCCAACTGTACTTTCCTTCTCAGTATGCATATCAGGCTTGCTTCCTGTACTTTCCTTCTCAATATGCATATCAGATTTGCTGGTAGACACTTCTTTTTCTGTCTTGCTGGCTGTGTCTTCCTTTTTCTTTTGTTCTGTTTCTATACTTTCAGCTTCTTGTAAAGGAATCCTTTGCTGGTCAAGGGGAGCTTTCAACAATCTCCGACTTCTGAACTGCATAAATTTTTTCATATCCTCTGTCTGAAACTTGGATTTAGCCAAGTCATAAACTTGGGAAAATTTCTCAATAGAAACAAATAAATCATCGAAGTCATTAGGTTCATGTTCAAATCTAGCAATTTGAACCAAAGTTGTGAAATTGAAAGCTACTTTATTCGGATCATACTATCTGCCTGGAACAGTTGCAAGCTTAAGATCTCTTATTTTAATGACTTCCTTCTCAGTATGTTTGAAATCATTAAGAGTATAATTTCCACAACAAAAGGGAAAGGTAGGCCACATCAATTTCTTGGCATTCTTTAAACATCTTGACATCCCTCTTTTTGTCAACTGGTAAGAAATTTCTTGGGCTAACAGTTTATCAGGGACATATAGAGGTAAGATATGGGGTTCAACAATTCTTCCAAAAACTTTGAGATAGGTAAACCTTTCTTCTCTAAACCAATTGCCAATTAGGGATATATCATTCTTTGCCTTTTCAGAGAGCAGGGGAGGAAATTGGTTAAAAATGGTCTGATAGATAGGTAACATAAAGCCGTGACAAATCCTATATACATGATTTTTAAAATTGACCTTCCACAAATACTTATGGTAAATATTTATCGGGACAGGGTTTTGAGGGGTCCATTTCCAACCTAGAATAGGAAATTTTGAATTGAAATACAGACCATCTAAGATATAGGCACAGAAATGAAAAGGGGTTGTATTTCCAGTATCTTTATCCTTTCTATATTCCAAAATTCTATTAGCTATCTTGTTAGAAAGGATAACTGACCAATCCATAATCTCAGAATTCAGAGCAAAATGAATCAGGGGTAGTATTTGAATTGAAAACCTTGCAGAATTATCATTTCCGAAAAGCCTACACATCATTGCAGCAGCATAGCAATGTGGGGGTGCAAGAGACTCCATGGAGTACATACCTGATGCTTCATTTTTGTGTTTTTTTGGAGCTCATCTCTATTCCCTTATTGGTTCCGATTGAGTTTCATTGCCTGCGGCGAAATATTTAATGAAGGCTTTGTTATAGATTTTTTGAGGGTCTGGCAGATGGTACATCGCTTTTATATCTTCTGCTCTGAAAGACCCAAACGTTATTCCTGCAGCTGAAACAAATGTTCTGTTTGTGATGGTGATATTTTCTATCACCCATTTTATTACATCACAATAGGGGAATATATTTGCCCGAGCTGCAATTCTGTGAAGAAAAGAATTTGCAAGTGCTTTGAAAGGAGTCTCAGAATCAGAATCTGAGTCTTCTTCATCTGGTACTGTCGCCTTTACCTCTGTAACAGTAGGTTTTTCTACTTCAAGAAAATTATAAACATCTTCCCATGAAAGCTTCCCAAGACCCTGGCATGCAGTATCTGTGACCAAATTAATTTTAGTTGGTTTTTCTTTTGGGACTGTGGGAGTGACAACAGTCTTTGTGGCAGCAGCAGTTCTTGCTTTCTTAAATTTCTTAAACATTTTCTCGCCTGGTATCGTTTCACTCACTTGGAGAATGAGAGGGTTGGATGTTCTATGGCTCTGCAAATGAGAAAAACCTTTCAGACGCGATAAGAAATGATGTTAAAAGAACAACTGTGTGAAAATATTTTATCAATGATCTCTAATTGATTAACCCCATATTAAACTTAAATTACCTCCATGAGAGTCACATTCACGCATTCATATTGGAATCGATCACCATAATTCATTTTATTTTATAATTAATGATGATCATACAATCAGAGATCGACGATATTGAAATGTTAACGTAAAAATTTCCTTTTTAATTTTCCGATTGCGATTAATAAATAATATATGTGCAGCGCAAATAGCAATAAACAAAGACTAACTATCCATCGCATCTGAGGTTTTGAAAGGGAATCAAATGACATCTCATATTTTCCACCGATTTGCGATTTCATTGATAGTATATTGCATCAGAAATTTTCAAAGGAATTAAGTTGTACATGATTTTCGCTGATTTGCGATTGCGATGATGGTGGGGTCCATCGCATCGGAGTTTTGCAGGATAAGTAGACATGATGTTGTTCCTCCGAAATGCGATTGTGATGAATCGCATCGCATCGGCGTTTATGAAATAGATCGAATGAAGGGCATCCTTTTCGAAATGTGATTTGCGATAAGTTCTATCACATCAGATTTTTTCAAAAAAAATGTGAAACCATAAGACTTTACCGATTCGCAATTGCGATCGCATCGGACTTTTTAACATGAATACTTCTATTCTTTGTGCCGATGCGATATAAGACTTAATTTTAATCGGATCAGAAATATTCAAGGTCACATGCATTTTTGGTATGCGATATGCGATGTATGAATTTTAAACAATGAATCTTTTTATTGTTTTATTTAAAATAATCAGATTTCTTCAACGTCTTTTATTTCTATCTAAAAGGAAAGGGGACCTATTTCTAAAGTAAATTTTATTCTAAAATTTTGGAATGGGGAGGGTTGTTGTACCGTATAACAAGTTCTCAGTAATATATATAATCGTCACACACTATCATGCAGAAATTTGCATATCTATGCACCAATTTCTTGCCTCCTGACAGCCTGCCTCCACTGTGCAATACCTGCTGAAGAAGAACCCTGAATGAATTCAACCTTACCTTGCATTTACTGCACAATCCTCATAAGCATCTCCAATGTGTGTGTAGATGCATTGAATGCATCACTATAGTCACAATTGATAGTCCATCTCACCCTTTCACCTATCTCTCGACTGGATCTCCACTGGATCTGACATGCAAGTAGTTAACTGATGTATTTCTTTAGTTGTAAGTAAGACACTATTGAATTAATTAAATAATTATTTCACTCATCTATCACTAGTGTATGTTCAGTTACAACTAGCACAACTGAGTTTAACTCACTGAACTGAGTTAAACTAAATAACAACTCACATAAATACTCTTCCAACTCTGTTACAACTTTCCACTATCAGTTATAACGAATTCCTCCATGCATGAGTCACCAACCACCCTAGGAATTGCGTAATTCCTTTAGCCCACTTATGTGCCACATCTGTTCACTCAAATAAAGTGATCCAAGAGAATAAGTTACTATTTATTGTCTGATTATTATTAAGGGCTAATAATAATCGACATGCATTCTATTTTTAGATTTTCGATCTATAAATAGACTTCGCCCATCTTCTAAAAATAGAAACTCATCTAAAGATAGAATTTTCTCAACCATCTAGAATTATCCTCCTGCTAATTTTAGAATATGCTCACCATTCTAAAAATAGACATACACCTAAATATAGCCTATGTGGGCCCTACCTAGTTTAGGTGCTTATTTTTCACTAGGATCAAGGATGATGTTTCCGGATGTCACTTTAACTATTTCTTGTTGTAATATTCAACACTTGCTACATGCAAAATTAGAAATACATGAAAACCGTGATTATAATCACATTTTTTTTTATGTATTTCTCATTTTTCGTGTAGCAGGGTCCATCAAAAGTATGCAACATGGGTACACCTTGGATGAGGAATTAAATTTTGCATCCAACGAGTACTCCCGCTTGAAATTTGAGTAAACAATTTGGGAGATAAGTTGAAAATACGAGTTGAAAAATTAGTTTTATTATTTTATTATTTTTTAATCTTTTTACCCTTTTACTTAAAAAATGGTGAATCATCCCCCATGGTTGACATCATCATCTTGAATCATATTGGTTCTTATAAAGTTTATTTTTGTTGTACATTTTTCTTAGGAGGCCCATTTTAGACCTAAAAATTCCCCTAATTGAAAGGTTAAACCCCCTCCTTTATATTTATTCCCTTTCATCTGTCCTTTTGTTTCCTAAAATTTTCATGAGAAAAAGGTCGAGATACTTACACTACTACACCATTCCATTTTAATTGTAGTGTCACCCATATTCCATGGTATCTTGCCTTGACACACTCTAAACCAATCTTTAATGCACAACATGAATAATGGAATGTACACACAACCATTAGAACCCTTCCATGTCATACATACAACACATATTCCCTCCCACCCATAACATCCACACTCAACATCTATAACATGTTTGGTATCAGGTCAATGGCCCTAAATCTATTGTCTTCCCCATCACCAGTTTTTTCTCACATATTGTACTTGATATTATGTTTTAATATATTGTTTCCACCTCTATCTCATAAAAGGTATATTTTTTATTTTTCCTTGCATGATTTCATATTTTAATGATGCATGACTCCCAGGTCACATTCCTGCAACTCATGCATAACTGTTTGGTGTATGATCGAAGTATAAATTCATCTTGCATGCATTATCCCTTAATACACTATTAAAATCATGACAATGGAAGCACCAACTTTAACACCTATTGCACAATATAAATGCTTCCTTTCTTTATGAATTGTGAGTTAGAATTGTCTATTTTGTGCATAAATGAAATCTTTGAATCCCTTAAAGGATTGGTTCCCCTTCACTTTACCATGGACACAAGTCATGCTCTTGCACATGGTACTAAACAATTCACCCTTAGCCCGCTTTCCCTTCCAAGTCACACTCTGATACCCATGTGAAATTTCATTCATTCATATACTTTCATAACCATAAGAGACCTGATTTTAGGTAGTATTGTTTTTTCCAATCATATGTTGATGATAAAAAATGTTGATTGCATAAAATGTATTTTTGGTTAGAGTTTAGGATGAAATATTTCAATAGAGGCTCATGGGGAAATAGAAGGGGGCAGAATAAGAGGACTAATATGACATGGAGAGAAATTAGAAATAATAATATCATGTTTTCTATTCATTTTGATGCATAATCAAAAGAATTTGGTGAATTAACTCAAAATAGTCATTTGTAACTTGGAGCACCTCCTCCTACACTACATGCATCACAAAATATGTCATTGCCTCATCCAAGCATGGAAAAATTTCTTGAACCTCAAGCTCCTCAGCAACAACCACTTCAAAACAATGGATGGAAGCCAACCCTATTAGACCTACTTCAATATTTTATGATTGACCCACCTTATCTCATCAATCTAGGAATCCTGGCATTGCTACCCCTCAGATACCCTCTAAGTTGTCTCATGATTCATCAATTTGTGCACAATTACCTCTTGAGTCTTAAGCAAACTTTGTAATAAGAAAACTGCATGCACCTATTATTCCTACACACTCCCCTTGTGAGGCCACTTCCTCTCATACTCATTCTAGTATCCCTACAGTTGAAGGAGGAGAGGAGAAACATATTTTGTTTACAAATATATATATGACTACACAAGGGGAGAGAAAGAAAGAAGAAAAAAATTCTTACTACTGGGTTGGTCCAAACATAGATCTTGAGCTATTGTGAGTTTTTATAGGTTGACATGGTTTTTTACTTTTCTTTACTTACATATATCTAGACTTTGACATTGGTATATTGTAGAACAAGGCTTTTTCATTGCTACAGTACATATTTTTTATGCTAATGGGAGACACAAGTTACTTCATTATGATTTATTATATATAGGTTTATGGATGATGATTCATTTTATGCACATGACTATTATGATGGCGATGTTAGCAATAATTTCATATTTTATATTTATTATGGAGTTACAAGGTAAATGTAGATACTTCATGGACATAGTAAAGGATCCCACCTACTTTATAAAGTTATGTTAATTTTAGAAAATACCTCCTAAATGCCTTCTCCTCATAAAAGGAAAATACATTTATCTTAACAAATAATTAGTTTGAAAACATTTTTTCTCTCCAACCACCCAAGGGAGGTATAAAACTAGATTGAAGGAAAGGAAAGGAAAAGGAGAAAAAAAACTAATGAGCACAGGCATGCATAAATTCTAAAAGTTTTCATTTCTTCCTCTAATTATTATTTCAAAAGTACTAGATCTTACCTATTTTATTGGCAACAAAAATCCTTTTAGCAGTGAAAATGAGTAAAGTGAGCTCACTTAATTTATGGTATATTTTCTTAAGGTTTTTATTATTTTTTGCATTAAATACCATTGTTAGAAGGTATGGTATTTCTTTATATAAGTGCTAATTGATATGATTTTTTCAGAAACATTGATGCCCATTCTCATCAAAAGGATCCCATGTTTCCTAACACCATATATTACTTTATTGTTTGATATTCTAGTGTGTATTGTATGAGTTTTGTTACAACATATATATTTTAAGCAATTTCTAGTCCTTATTTTTGTAGAAATCAACTGAAATAACAAGCTGTGCTTACATTTTGGTCAATAAAATTAGCATTATTAAGATTTTATATTTTAAGCATGCTTTCTAAAATTAATTTAATGCATGATTTCTAATATTTATGTTGAGAAGTGTAGCGAGAAAGGCTCAATTTGACTTAGCCTTGTTCAAATTGAGAAAATTCAAAATTTCCACATTAACAGACAACTTGGAGGAAGTTAACTGAGGTGACATGGCTCTTGTCACGCAGTTAGCACAATAAATTCGAGTTAGTGGGCTTGGAGTTCAGTTTTCATGTGTTTATTGCTAATTTATAGCAATCCAATTTAGTTATTTCTAGTTTCACTCAATTAAACTAGTTCTAATAGTTAATAGAACTAATAAGAGGTCAGTTGTGTAGTGGGACAACAATATAACTCAGATATCATCCAGATAACTGATCAATAAACCAAAAATAGCTCATGCATGCAAGGAATTTTAATTTCTTAGCTGTGATGGAGATTCCAAGGTAGTGTAACATCAATTGTAGACTAGTTTTGAGTGTACAGGTGATGCATGCAGTCAATGATCAATCCTTGGGAATTGCACAATCACTTTGGAGTAAATTCCTAAAGAATAGGGGACAATTTCCTCAGGATTTGTGCATGGAAATAGGAGCTTGGGTGGGGGCAGAAATTGACTAAGTCTAGGTTAAAGGTTCTCACTTGGAAGAGAGAACATTTATTCACTTGCAGGTGTTTCTTAGAGTGAGCATGAAATTATAATAGATTATCTATTCATATGATTAATGCAAACATTCTTAAGGGGTTTTTACTAGTAGGTTTACCCTAGATACATCTATGTACTTGTGTATTTGATGGATGCGTGTTTGCGAATGTTGTTCTAAATTGTGAATTAATTTCAATAGAGCAGTAGAGTAGAGTTATGTTTGTTAATTTAGATTAAATTGCTTGAGAAGTTGCAATTCTATCACTAAATTTCTACATGGAATTAGAGAAAGATTCACATTAAAATTATAATTTCAAGTTTTTTACTAAATAATTTTGAATTTGCAGCTTTAGTGTAGCAGGATTTGAGTTAGAGTTGGGAGAATGGCCTTCAATGGACTTAGATTAGAGTATGCCTTAGAAGGCGGTTCAAATTTCAGTGCGTGGAAGGATCGCATGGAGGTAGTGCTTGATGACAATGGATTGCTATAATATTTCAAGACATACATTCAAAAACCAATATCACTTGATGCCTAGAACCTATCCCAATGGAAGAAATATGTAGCAAAGGCAAGGAGAATAATACTAGAGGGAGTGAGGGATCACGTTGTCTCAAATATCCATGGAAAAGAGACACCATTCACAATCTGGAAGGAATTGAATGAGCCATTAAAAAGTAGTAGTGACCATAGAAAATTAGCCCTAAAAGACAAACTTAGAAACATTAATATGCAAAATAATGATAATATTCCACAATATCTCACCAAATTTAGACAAGTTTGGGATGAGCTTGGAGGGGTTGGTGTGAATGTTGCAGAAGATGACCTAGTGAGCCTAGCTCTTCTAGGCCTTCCAAAATATTGGCATAGCTACCAAGACTCAATGAATGGGAGGGGGAAATTATTGAATTGGGAATTATTATGGTCCAATTTGGTATAAGAAGAAATAAGGTGAAATACTTGATATGGAGTTTCAACCAAGGGAGAGGATGAAGAAAATTTTTCATTTTTTGGGAAGGGCGAGAAGGGAAAAGGGATGAAATATCATACAAAAAAATATTACATCCAAGGGGGAAAGAAGAAATACTTGTCCAAAATAAAAAGCTTCAACTTTCATGAATTCAGGCACTATGCTACAAAAAATCTAGTGAGAAGAACTTAGGAGGAGTAGCAGGTAAAGCATTGCTTCACAATTCGAGTTAGAATTCGTCCTGATTGCATGCATGGCCAAAACTGTAATGGGGAGTGTGTGGTACTTGGGCTTAGGTGCCTCATTCCACATGACAAGGTGTAGAGAGTTTTTTAGTGACCTGGAGGAGAAAGATCTCCAGATGCATATTGAGCTTGGGGATGACGAAAGGTACAATGCTACCAAGATTGGTACAATAACCTTTAATAGGGAGTAAGGATCCCCCCTTTGCCTCAAAGATGTTTTTTCTACCAAGTCTGAAGAAGAACCTCATATCTGTAGTAGTTTTAGAAGACAATGGTTATGATGTAACCTTCACTAAAGGGAAAGTATTTCTGAGACACATAGCTACTTGGAAGGTGAAGCAAAATGGGGTTCGTGTGAAGAACTGGTAAAAACTTGATGCAGAAGATTGCACTGCATTAAACAATAAGGAAAATAAATTGTAGAGTCGAAATGTTGGTCAGCTTTGACACAAAAGACTTGGTCATTTGCACCGTGGCACCCTTAAAATTATGCAACAAATAACCACTAGCCTCCATAAAGGATCACTTGAGAAACATGATTTCTGCAAGGGTTTTACCTTGGCGACGTATGTAAAATCCACATTCCATGATTGATACAACAAAGCAACTGTAGTCTTGGAGATATTCCACTCTAATGTTCGCGGACCCTTCTCAACAACCTCCATTTCCATACATAAATACTATGTTATTTTTATTAATCATTTCTCAAGAAAGTGCTAAATCTTGTTCATATGGAAGAAGGATGAGACATCTAGTTGAGAAAGAGACCAACACTAAGGTGAAGGATCTTATGAGTGAAAATGGAGGGGATTATGTTTCGAATGACTTCAAGGAATTTTTTGCCAAAGAAGGAATTCAAATAGAAGTAACAAATACCCACAACCCACAACAGAATGGGGTAGCTGAGAGAAAGAACCAGAGCATTGTGGGAGTTGTGAGAGCTATGCTACATGAACAAGGTCTGCCATTGCATTTGTGGGCAGAGGCATGTAACAAAGTAGTATACTTGCATAACCAGAGTCCTCATCAGATTCTTGGTATGAGTAAACTAGGTGATTCCTTCTCGAAGAGAAAGATGAATGTGTCTCATTTTAAGATTTTTGGAGCCTTTGTTTACTTCCATGTCTCCATAGATTCGAGGAAGAAAATTGAGCCGACAATGGAGTTGGGAGTTTTTTTTGGGTTACATCGAAACACCACATAATTACTAGGTGTACTTACCTTCCCTTAGAATGACAGTTGTTCGAAGGGGTGTAAATTTTGATGAGGAGAAAGTAATGAGATGATCTCTTGAGAGGGAGCTATAAATACCACCATAAGAGGAGCTTTCAGCTCCAAAGGAGGAACCTCAAGAAGTTGTGGAGCAAAAAAAAAAAAGGACCAGAGAGGAGGAATAATGGAGACATCCACTCAAGAAGAGTCATCCATAAAAGGTAGAAAAATAATAAAGGAAGTTGAAATAATGGTGCATGATGCGAGGGAGAATGTCAGAGCTCCTTCAAATTTGCGCAAGAAAAGGAGGTCACCTGAGAGGTACACTGGCTACATGGATATAATGAATGAGCTTCTAGAGACTAAGCCATCCTCTTTTGAGGAAGACTTTGAGCAACGAATTTGGGTTGATGCAATGGTGTAAGAATACAAATCAATCATAAAGAACAATTCTTGGGAAGTGGTCCCAAGACCGACAAAAAAATTAGTTGTGGGTTCGAAATGGATCTTCAAAGTTAAGCACACAATAGATATAAGCATAGACAGGTATACGACTAGATTTGTGGCCAAAGGATTATCTCAAGTTGAGGGAATTGACTATGAGGAAACCATTTCTCTTGTAGCAAGGTATTCGTCCATCAGATCAATTCTAGGCTTATCACTCAGTTAGCTTATTAAGTTAGATTTACTAGGCTTGGAGTTAAATTTACATGTGTTGATTGCTAATTTATAGTAATCCAGTTTAGTTATTTCTAGTTGCACTTAGTTAAACTAGTTCTAACAATTAATAAAACTAGTTGGAGGTCAATTGTGTAGTGGTAGAACAGTCTAACTCAAATATCATCCAGCCAACTGATCAATCAATAAAAAATAGCTCATGCATGAAAGGAATTCAGATTTCTCTGCTATGGTGGAGATTCCAAGGTAGTGTAACAACAATTGTAGACTACTGTTGAGTGTACATGTGTTGCATGCAATCAATCATCAATCCTTGGGAATTGCATAATAATTTTGGAGGAAATTCCTAAAGAATAGGGGCCAATTTCCTCAGGAATTTTGCAAGGAATTGGGAGCTCAAGTGGGTGAAGAATTTGACTAAGTCTGGGTCAGAGGTTCTCACTTGGCAGAGAGAATAGTTATTCATTTTTAGGTGTTGCTTAGAGCGAGGATGCAATTGTAATAGATTCTCTATTCATCTGATCAATGAAAATGGGCTTAAGGGGTTTTTACTAGTTGGTTTCCCCTAGATACAAATGTGTACTTGTGTATTTTATGGACGCATGTTTGTGAATGCTATTCTAAATTGTGAATTAATTTCCATAGAGCAGTAGAGTAGAATTGCATCTCTTGATTTAGATTAAATTTCTTGAGCGGTTGCAATTCTATCACCAAATTTCTACAACTTATGGAAGAAAGTCGTTCATTATTTTTTATATTATAACTTGAACACATGCTTCTATAGTATTATGGTTGATAGGGCTTGATTTTTAAGAAGTCTTCCTACAAAGTGACTTATTTATTTGTTGAAATTTTGCTATAATTTTAGTTTATTAACATACAACAATATATGTAATTGTTTATCTAGCTTCTTTTTTGTTTATTATACTTTTGTAATTAATTTTCTTAGATTTCACTATACAAATCTTCCATAGATAGTTTTCATTGTTTTATTTGTAAAAAGATACTGTAAATAATTGTAGCATAACTTTCAGGCATTAAACCATGGGCCTAGTCCTACTATCTCACTAACCTAATGAGATTTTAGGGTGTCGACAGAGAAACTTAAAATCTCAATTCCATTCCTTGGCATGTGGCTTCTCCCCTGAATCTTACACCGCCAAATACACATTTTCCTAAATATAAATATAACCTCTCTAAATTTTTATCCGATGGCACTATTATGGCTAATGAGCAGTTAATTGCATTTTCCAATCCTTGCCACAACATTGATACTAAGACCCTTCATTAATAGCCATGGTGAAACCTCTGTGAGGATTACCAAGATGAAAATACCTATGAAGTTAAGAAGATCACACATTCTTCAGAGAATATTTGGGAAAATAACTGATCCTAGAGTTTCTACCTTGGATTGGGTGGATGATAATGAAGTCATGATGATTGAAACTAGGAGTGCTTTCAAAACTTGTAACACCATAAATCATCCATCTAGGGAGGCTAATATCAAAAGATCCTCAAAATTTTCCTCATCACATTTGAATGTAAATTCTTCCACCTCTTCCCCTCCAATTTCTTCTCGTTTTAATATTTCAATGTAGATGGATAAAATCAAGGTTAATTCTACATTGTTTGACATGGTCACAATTCCCAAAAAAATTAGCTTGAAATATTCTTGAAGGGAAAATGCCAACTCCTATTAATTTACTTGAGAATGATCCTAAAGAGGATCCTCCAAAAGATAAAATCTTCACTATAGATAATTCTCAAGTTTTTGTTAAAAACCATCATTTTTACTTCTCAATGAAAGTATGACAAAATATTTCTTATTTTTGTCTAGTTCATGGTGGGTCAACGTCTAATGTCATGCTTAAAGTGATTATGGAGGAATTAGTTCTACAATGTTATGAAGAGAAACCCAAAAATTAGTGGCTTATAATAATTATTTGCAAATGACCATATGTGATATTAAAAATATTACTTAGATATTATGTGCTCATCTTGAAATTCATATGCCATGTAACATCCAAGTTATTTATATGCCAGTTAGTAATTATTCAATTATTCTTGGTAGGGACTAGAAAAATAAGATAGGTATATATTTGTCATTGGATGGTATGCACATGACCCTCCCAAAGGATGGAAATAACATAATTTTCTTGTAGGAAGGGAGAATATCACCTTACATTGAAATTTTTTCATATCCATGTGTTAATTATATAGAAGGATATTTGGTTGTTTATTCTCTTTTCATAGAACAAGAATCTCCTCCTCTTTCCTGTGGCATCCAACATGATCAAGTATGGCATATGCATTTAGATGGTGCATCCTCCAATAAAAGGTGTTGTTTTATATTCACCTCTTGGTAAGATACACTAGTTTTCCTTCAAACTTGAATTTGAATGCACTAACAACATCACTGAATTCGATGCCCTAATTTTAAGCATTGAGAAAGCATTTAATCAGGGTTGTAAGAATTTGAAATTTTTTGGTGATTCTCAACTTATTATCACTCACATTCATAGAGAATTAAATACTTTGTCATATCACTTAGCTATGTATGCCTCTAGCCCCCAAAGGAAGATTTTACTTGAGAGGTTTGATTGTATTTTAAAATCGCTATACCAACCTCATTTTCCTAATAACGAAGAAGACTAGAAAGTATTCTATGATGATGAGATTATTTGATCTTTCAATTAGGAGTAACCTATTACTAAGAAGGAAATTATTTTTCTTAAAGATAACAAATATCCGAAATGGATGTCTCCTCTCAAAAACTAATTTTCCCCAAACGATGTATTTATTAACAAAGAGAGACTTAAGGAGGAATAAAAAATAAAAATATTTGAAACCGAACTTCTAGATATCGAAAATCCCAAGGTCTTACAAGTAATTTTCCAATGTCGTCATGATAATATTTTTTTTTTGGATTTATTACATGAATTTATATATGTTATTTCTTGGTCATATAAATGTTCTCATAAATTTCAAAATGATATATCCATGATTTCTAAGAAAGGACATGAATTCATCAATTTCCCACCTAAAGGGGCAATGATGAGTCCCCCAATAGAGTCATTTCATTCTCGGGCCACTTTCACTATTTAATATCTTGGATGAATACCTAATTTAGTACTAATAAAGAAACTAAATCATAAATTATGTTTTTTCAATAACTTACTTATCTCAAATCCATCAAGTATTGAAAGTAATTTTCTTGTCACCCACAAGGACAAGGAATGGCATATTTTTTTCATTGTCTTTTATGTACATATTTGGGATTTTGCATTTTTTGAGTTTTTATATTACTGCTCTTTTTAGCTTTTTCTTTCAAGCATTGGTTAGTTTTCCTGTTTTGTTTCCTTTGACTTGTTTATTTTTACTATTTATCACTATAATAAGTACACTGATGTTTTCTCTTTCAAATATGGGCATTTTTATAAGATTGAAAAAATAACTAATCCTGTAGATTTTATGCTAATGAATTCTTATAAACTACATTTATTATAAATAAATAATGAGTAATGACTATATATTGGTTCCCAAAGGTGATGCTACTATAACTTTGACATTTATCATCATTTTTTGTTCAAAACATATAAGGTCATTTTTTGTCCCATGCTTCCCTATATGAAAACTTGCTTACTCTCTCTCTCACTCCTCAAAGCTCTATTTTTCTTAACTAACCCAAAATTTTTTGACTTCTAGCTTATATACACAACCCTCCTTGTGAAGTCTAAATGTTGAGCCACTTATACAAAGTTTTTGCACAAATCATTACACAATCATAAATATCCCTCCAAAGATTTAATTCCTACAAAAAAAAATCAATATCCAAAATATGTATGTGGGGTCCCACGAGAAATAAATAATTAGTGTCAAATATCATTTGCATAATTATTTTTCGTTTCAACACTTGGTGCTACAAGCAAGTTTTATATTGTCTTACATATGGTCAAGTCTACAAAATACACAAGGTGCGAAGAGGTTAAGCATTTTTCTAATATTAACACGTTCGTGGTTTCAAGGTTATGCTTATATCATTTGATTATGATGTATTTAAAAATTTGGATGGTACAATTCTATTGTCAAAATAGAGCAAAAATATATCTCCTCTCATGGAATGATCGCCACCCTTGATGGCATTCTTTTATTATTGGATACCGTCTTATTATTCCCGGGCCTTATTTTTATAATCAGTCTTTGATGTAAAAAAGGGTTGGGTTTACACTTATAGGATAGTTGCATTCATACTTTTGGAGACATAATTAAAATGCAAACAAGTATATATGTAATTACAAAATTCAAAATGTGTGCAAAAATCCATAAGGGACATAGGCTCATGATGATGCAAAATTATAAAATATAAAGGATCCTAACACCCGACTAACACTCATTGCATATATGCAATACATATTAAGAAATGGTATAACTCAAATGTTATTAAATCGAGTGGTCCACCAATGTGTTCTCTTGAGCTCGAGGAAATGTCAACCTCGAAATTGACCACGTTTGGGAGAGT